>CABFOW010000870.1:109604-196273 GCA_902141385.1 Timema californicum | reverse complement strand
TAACTTTATTTAACTCAAATTTATTTAACGATATTGTTTAATATTTTCTGATAAGTTAATGAACAAGTTTCCTTAGTTTAGATATTATTACGTGTGCTTAAGACGCACATGGTCTCTGGTTCGATAATGGGCGGAAACATTTTATATTTTAAATTTATTTAACACAAATATATTAAACGATAATTTTTAATATATTCTTATAGATTAAACAAAATGTTTCCGTAGTGTAGTGGTTATCACGTGTGCATCACACGCACAGGATACCCGGTTTGGTCCAGGGTGGAAACTCGTATTTTTAAACTTTATTTAACAAAAAATTTATTTCACGATATTTTTTTATATCGTGACAGAATTTAATCAAAAAGTTTCCTCTTTTTAGCGTTTATGCCGTGTTAACACGCACAAATTCCCCAATTCGATCCTGTACAGAAACACATTAGCTTTTAAATTTATTTAACTCAAATTTATGTCACAGTATTTTATAATATTTAGTTTTAGACTTAAGCTAAAGTTTCCGTGGTGAAGCGGTTATCACATAAGTTTATCACGCACAAAGTCCCCGGTTCGATCCCGGGCGGAAACACGTTACCATTTTCAACTTTATTTAACACAAATTCATTTAATGATCATGTTCTATTTTTGTCATAATTTAATTAACAAGATTCCGTAATGTAGCGACTATCACATGTGCTTCACACTTATAAGGTACCTGGTTCGATCCACGGTGGAAACCCGTTATTTTTTTAACTTTATTTAACTCAAATTTATTTCACGATATTGCTTATTATTGTGCCACAAGTTAATTAACAAGTTGATGTAATGTACCTGTTATACCGTGTGTTTAACACGCACAAGATCCCCGGTTAGATCCCAGGCGTAAACGCGTTATAATTTTTAAATTTATTTAACACAATTTTTATTTCAGGATATGGTTTTATATTTGTCATAATTAAATTAACAAATGTCCGAAGTGTATATATTATCACGTGTAAAGCACTTACAAGGTACCCGGTTCGATCCAAGGTGGAAACACGCCATTTTTATTAACTTTATTTAACTAAAATTTATTTCACGATATTGTTGAATATTTTCAAATAAGATATTCAACAAGTTTCCTTATTGTAGAGGTTATAAATATGTGCTTCACACGTACAAGGTACCCGGTTCGATCCAAGGCGGAAACACGCTATTTTTTTTAACTTTATTTAACTCAAATTTATTTCACGGTATTTTTTAATATTTTCTGATAAGTTAATCATCAATTTAACTTATGTAAAGATTATCACTGTGTGCTTCACTCGCACAAGTTCTCCGGTTCGATCCCGGGCGAAAATATCTTATATTTTTTAACTTTATTTAAAACAAATTTATTTCACGATAATGTTTAATATTTTCCTACAAGTTGACCAACAAGTTTCCCTAGTACAGTGGTTGTCATGTGTGCTTCACACGTACAAGGTCCCGTCCCCTTTTCGATCACGGGCGGAAACACGTTATCTTTTTTAACTTTATTTCACGATATTGTTTTATATTTTGTCATATTTTAACTAACAATTTTCCGTAAGGTAGCGATTATCACGTGTTCTTTACACGTATAAGTTACCTGGTTCGATCTAAAGCGCAAACTCGTTATCTATTTTAACTTTATTTAACCTAAATTTATTTCACGATATTGTGTTAATATTTTGTAATAATTAAATTAACCAATTTCTCTATTGTAGCGATTATCGCGTGTGCTTCACACGTACAAAGTACCCGGTTCGATCAAATGCGGAAACACGCCATCTTATTTAACTTTATTTAACTTAAATTTATTTCACGATATTGTTTAATATTTTCTTACAAATAAACCAACAAGTTTCCGTAGTGTAGCGGTTTTCACATGTGCTTAACAAGCACAAGATCCCTTGTTCTATCCTGGGTGGAAACACGTTAACTTTGTAAACTTTATTAAACTTAGTTTTATTTCACGATATTGTTTAATATTCTGTCTTATGTTGCGGTCGAAGGGATAGCGATTAATTGTACAGTTTTTATGGTTTTCGCCAAAATAAATAAAATATATCCCCAGTACCAACAAAGAGTTTAGTTTTCTGCACATGCTAATATCAACAGATCTTGAATATCTAACACTTGTGTCTTGAAATTTTGTCAAAACTTTTTCTCTTTATTTAAATTATTATTATTATTAGCAATGCGTCTTACTACCCGTTCGGGTTATACGCACTTACGCTAATGTGTAATGTTAGGGTGATTGTGAGATGAAATGGAGGTCCTACAGTTTAACGTGGAATCCGAACCAAAGTGGTGGCCTGGCATTCCCCACATTCACGAGATGTCTTGTCAGAGGTGAAAGAAGGGTTTGGTAATCAGATAAATCTGTGCCGGGACCGANATTATTATTATTATTAGCACCGCGTCTTACTACCCGTTCGGGTTATACGCACTTACGCTAATGTGTAATGTTAGGGTGATTGTGAGATGAAATGGAGGTCCTACAGTTTAACGTGGAATCCGAACCAAAGTGGTGGCCTGGCATTCCCCACATTCACGAGATGTCTTGTCAGAGGTGAAAGAAGGGTTTGGTAATCAGATAAATCTGTGCCGGGACCGAGGGTTGAACCCCGGCCGCCAGAACAAAAGTCTGACACCTTACCCCTAGACCACCAGGTCATCTACCTTTATTTAAAAAATTTGACAAAATTCCAGGATACCCTTGTCAGATATTTTAGATATTTTGATATAAGTATGTGCAGAAAACTAATCTCATTGTTGCTACTGGATAAATATTTTATTTAGTTTGGCTAAAAAATTTCAATTCTATAAAAACTGTTAAAATTCTTGAGCTCCCTTTGTCCGCACGTTTCTTATATATTCAACATTACGCAATTCTATAGTTTTGTTGCTATCAAGTGTGTTTCACAAAGGGTGTTAGTTCCTAAACGTTTTCCACCTCTATCCGGAAGCAAGTGCGGTTGCATTACCTCTAAACTCTACTTTCCTTATTCTGCCATTCTTACACCATTTACTATAAATATGAAGTTGTAAAAACAATAAATATGTCTGTTTTTATTTATCACTGCATCTCACTACTCATTTGGGCTATACGCATAATATGTATTAAATAAGATATTAAGATAATACTTTAGGGATGAGAAAGATTTAATTGAGATAAAGTGTAATTCCAATTGGGTGTAGGGAGAGTGGAAAACAATTTATAAATAAACACTCTCAGTTTACCCGACCAAGATTAGAACTCCAATCTCATCACACCCATAGTCCAGTATATTGCGAAAGAGTGACCTTTAAACATTGTTCTCAAACCTAAATTGGTTAAAGGGACAGATTCACAAACTCTGGGCGTTTTGTAGACTACAACCCATAAACACATTTTTGCATAAATGCATTCTATACTATCATGTGTTTTTTTGTGTTTCTTTTCTTTCGTCCGTTCGGACTAATCTCATTTTAATCATTCTTGTGGGCAAATAATGAGGAAGAAAATATTTAAAGGAATCTATCTCGGTGATCTTGGAGTAAAGTTAACTATTTATAACCTTCTAAGATAGTAATTTAAGTAAATAGTAATGCAATAACAAATAATAAGTCTTTAAAATTGAATATACTAATAATTTTTTTTTAGTAAATAATATGGATTTAATCATTAAAAGTTCATATATAATTATAAAAAGAGTTTGACAAAATTCTGACTAAAATTTAGTTTATGAGAGTTGCTGATTGACAATATTTTCCTAATTGAGATATTAAATGTAGAATAAAAAATTGATTCAAAATACAAAGTCCATTAAAAATTGTTAATAATTGAATGAGATAAAAATGTTTGTAAAGATTAACTAATGGTCAATCTATACAAATAATTTTTTACCTGGAAACCCTGAACACTGGAAAATATGTGAAAATATATCCTCATCAAAATTGGTAGGCCCTTTAGCTCTCTCTAATATTAATTCTCTTGTGTTAAAATAATTAGTCGGTTCAGAGAACCCAAGTTAAACACCTCAATTAAATAAAAAAATAAAGAGTAAATGTAAAACAATCTAGGGTAAAGAAAAAACACTGTACATCTGAAATTAATTCAAACCCTAACCTCTCTGAAACCAGCAAATCAGATCAGAAGAGACACGTTTAGTCCACAGGCCTACAATGTAGGTATAATGATAGATATGTATTTAAAATCATTAACGTAAATTTAAATATTTATATTTTCACAGACAATTTTGTGGGCTATCAAAATACTCCTAGCAATATTTATTAAATTAGGTATCTGAATCTTTAAAAAAAATCCCAAATGATAAAAATAGCATAGTTTGAAAGAGTTATAAGTGTGTATATTATTAAAAATTATGTTGTCCTACAAACTTTACCTAAACTATTATTATTTGTGTGTATATACGACTTCAGGATGGGTAGTAATATAAAAGTAGTGCAGACAAGTGGGCTGGATGCGGCGTACGAGCCGTGAGTTTACGAACACTATCTCGAACCATTCAACCCCCAAAATGGGTAAGGCGTATTGTTGCTCTTAATATCACTCAAGTGGTGATACATAATCAGATCGGAGTATGTTCTTAATATTTTGATAACATTTTCTCACTAAATTCTTATGAACATAAAAAATATATTTGAAACCACTTCGGTGGTTGCATGGTCTAAGGTGCTACTCTCGCAGTGTACTAGATTGCCGATGACGGGGAGATACAGGTTTTAATCTTTGTCGGGTGTACTAGGGGTGGTTTTTCCAAAATGGTTTTCCACTCTCCCTTAGTACAAAATCAGGTACGATTCCTCTAAATAAAACCTTCTTCATACCTAAAAACCAAAAGCATTATTAGGAAATAAGCAAATAAACAAAATGGGTAGTAAGATGCGGTGCTAGAAAAAAGCTATATTTCTATATATATTTTTTTAATTTCAAGTTCTTCAAAAATTGGCCATCCCCACTTTCATTGTAAAACCACAAGTACTCTCTCTTGATCGAAATCCCTCACCACAATTTACAGACTGACACCCCTTGCCACCCTTGGACAGGTCGGAGCACAATTTCATTTCATTTCATTTTTTCATTTCTGTGTCACAATTCATTAAATTTTGTTTCCGACCTAGGACTACAGGAGTCCTTGGGGGCAGACAGAGAGAATTTCCGATGTAGGTTTGGGGGTTGAGGGGGTTGAAAGTGGCTCACTTCCTCCCTCTTGTGGTCTGAGGTCGTGCTAGATGCGGGTGGACCGCATCGGCTCGTGTCATGGATCACTTCTTAATCTATATCGACAAATAAAACAGCCTTAACTACCTTTGACAAAATTACAAAGGCAATAATGTACCCGAATATGGTGTATGCTACGACTGTTATTACTGTAATATTAGTAGAACGCTGATCATCCGAATTAATTATGACTAAGATTGTTCAGATAATCTAAAATGTTGATGGTTAAATAAAGTAACAAAACCAGAATGGACTGCTTAAGAGATTGGGGTTTGAATTCTGTAGGAGGTATTGAGGATGTTTTCTATCAAACTGTTTACCATTCTTCCTCCACATCAATGCGGGTATATTTCCTTTAATTCTTCCTTTCTCATCCCTAGTACAATAGTTTAATTTATACACATTCCTGTAGCATTATCGAGTAGTGAGGTGTAGTAAGCCAAATAATTAAAACTTATGAGCTTTTTTAAAACAGATTAAACATGAAAAATGAATAATTGTAATAATAAATTAGATAGCAAAGGACAGTAATAACGATCATGTCATGGTCTAAGCTCTAAGGCGTCACTCTCGAAATAGACCTGACTATACTGCCGATGACGAGGAGATAGGGGTTCTAATACCGGTTGAGTGCATTGAGGTTTGTTTCTTAAATGGTTTTTTCAATCTCCTACCGAGAAAATGTTGGTTTATTTCATCTAAATTCAACCGTTCTCAAACCTATCATATTAGAATTATTGGTACATATAAATATATGCCGAAAGGGTAGTATTACGTAGGGCCGTATGCAAGAACTTGACCAAGTGAATGCTTAGTGGACACTAGCGTAGGTTTGTTTGCGTCATCATAGGTTAAAAGATGGAATTATAGTGTGCTTGTTACCACATTATCGGTCCACTAAGCATTCACTAAAGTTCTTGCATACCACCCGTAGTCCTTGTAAATAAAAGAGGTTATTTAGTTCTGAAACCACGTTTATAGGCAGCTCCGAATAACTTCTACCCCACCTGCTTTGACTAATGTGAGAGCTAAGTCATCCAGGATTAGAACCAGAGTTTCCAAATAAAAAATACTTTTATAAATAAAAATAAAAACAAAGTATAAGATGCAAAAAAATATTAGTATTGTTTTGGGTAAAGTATAAATCCAACATAATTAGTAGGTATCTGCTATAAAGGTTATTATTAATAATTGTATTAATATTATTTTTTCCCATAGTCTTTTAACAAATGTTGCAATCGATCAAAATTAAATAGAAATACTGGTGGGCACGTGGATAATCTAGTTAAGTTTGGTATATCGGTGACCTGGAGGTCAGAGTCCTGGTCAGGTGTAATAAGATATTGATTTTTTAATGGCTTCTAATTCTCACTTTATGAAAATTAGCGTGAATTTCCTTTAAACTCTACTCATTCCTACAATATTGCATAATTCTTATAAGCCAAATATGTAATGAGGTGTGGTGGGAAAAAAAAGAAAGTTAAATATTTCTAAGTGTTTAAGAGTTAATCTTTGATCACAATAAATAATTAGTTATTATTATAACTACTGTAAATTAAAATATTAAAACAATCATAAGCCATTTATTGCTATAGGTCTACGTAGTATAGTGTTCTTGCCAATATGTCCATATCATGGAATAAGGTCAGTGAAACATTAGTCTCCAGGAATTGTTACGTTCTAGTTTTTATAATATCATATCCAAAGAAACGACTTCAAAAAATGGATCTCTAGAAGTAAATACAAGAGTTATTCAGCTTATTCTATAATCAGGTCCTAGATGTTCTCTATCAAGACATGATATGCTCCTCACAGTAAACTAGCGATTATGTAACAGAAATGGCGGATGGGAATTGTTCTTGGAGTTGACGTTGTTTCATGAAAATGTTCTATTTTGAAAGACTCATGGTTTTAATTATCCCAGGGGCTATTAGAGGGCACACATATGGCACGTGGGTCACTGTTGAAAAGCGTCTCCCAAACAGACACACCGTGCTGACTGCTTGCACTCACCTGTCTTCGTATAACTCATCCCCCAAATGTATTTCCGGTGACACCCCTTAAACCTACCCTCAGCAGTATTTCCTACCTAGTAGATTACCAGAACATACAGCACATATTTCTAGGAGGATAAAGATTGGAGAGGAAACTTCCATTACCTTATATGGTATAAATTCAAAGCCACAGGAAAAATAGTAAAAAATATACTGCTTTTGTTTTTGGAATAAAGCGCTTTAAAATATTATACCGAAAAGGGTAAACAAATGAATACTATGGTTCAATGTTGGTTTTATCAGAAATAATTGGTATTCATCCTACCACAAACAAGGGTAAAAGTGAAAACACTACCCTTCAATGATGGTTTTGGCAGAAAGAACTGCTCCGAATAGTATTTCAAATAGGGGTGAAAGTGAAAACATTAAGGTTCAAAGTTGTTTTCCGAAGAAAAAATTGGTCCTAATATTATTTGATTCAGAAGGAGCCNAATATTATTTGATTTAAAGGAGCCAATTGATATTTGCAAAATATTATGAATATGGATAAATTAATACTAGTGACATTAATACTGTATAGAAAAAGTGTAACCAATTTTGAATTAATGGTGTAAGTTTAATTTTTATAAACCACACCTCCTTTCATTTTCTTACTATCTACGGTAGAAAAAGACCCCACTAAAAATTATTCACAGAAAGGATAGCTCGTATTTAAATAGCTAATAAAACTATATAGGGTTTAAAATTTTCGCAGAAACACCCGTTTAAGTTGAGCCACACCCACTCCCAAAAATCTACTGAAGTCCATGTGTAACCTTCATTAGCCTGTAGCAATTCATTTTATGAATTTATGTTAGTCAAACTTTTTATCCCAAGTATTTATTCTTCAATAGAGGAACTTCCAATCATTCCCTAACATGACAACGAACATATTCAAATCTGTTTTAACCATATTTTCACATTGACGTCTTATCTTAGTAAGCAGTCTTGTTTTTCTAGGTTTTTCTAAAAATAAAAATCCTCGGGGATACATTCAAAACATATAGCTCTTCATTATGTAACTTTTTACATTTTACTCTTTGTTCATACCTCTTAAGCTCAAATATAGATTTCAATATTTTAGTATCAAAAATTCTAAAAAATTTATCTTGATTAGAGATTGAAAAAAACTACTCTTCACTTCCATAAAGAACAGGTAGAATTTTAATTTTGTATATCATCAGTTTAATGTTTTGAGAAAAAATACGAGATAACAAGTTACAAACTGAATGTTAGCAAACGTTTCCTGCATGAATATAGTTTTTGATTTTCTTATTAGTTTTATTCTTATCTGTTAGCACATTTTTTAAGTATTTAAATTTTTCAGCATCTTTAAAGGCATGTTGTTGATCTTAGTGAATTCATAACTTTGGAACACACAAATTAATATTATTTTGCCTATTATTTAATTTACCCTCAACGTAGGTTCCAATGAGATGTCATAAAAGCAATTTTTAAAATATTTAGAAAATATTTAAACTTTTTGCCGTTACGATATTAAGAATGTGTTTGTAGAAATCATTAATATATATTAAACTGACCACACTCATCTCAGACCTAATAATTATTATTGTAATGGTTAAAAATATTTTGTAATATGTCAACCATGTAGTATTATACTAAAATAACGGTAATATTTGGTGTATTTAGTGCTAAACTAACATGTACCATATATTGTGGCAAATAATTCCACTTTGCTACTTGCCTGTTTTTGGTTTATCGATACTTGCAATAACTATCTCTGCCGTATACTATAAATAGGTCTACTCCAAATTCGGAACTCCCTTTCTACGGTATAAAGTTTGATTCAAACTAAACGTAACGTCAACGTCACGTCACGTCCTAGCAGTGTCACGTCAAAACATTATTTAATAATTTCAATTGGCGTTATTTATACTATACCGCAGCGTCACGGACTGGCAGGCATTCTCGAGTATACTGTTTTGACGTTTCTAGAAAATATATAAAATTTAGTAGAGTTGTGTCAGTGCACAATCATCTTTTGTTCACTCTGTGCTTTTTTTAAATATTTAAAAGTGTATCATGGACTTTAAATTAAAAAATACGTCAATATGAAGAACGATGGCCAACAAGAAATACAGTGATAATATCCACAGAAATACAATACGGAGAAAAATTGGAAAAGAACTAAAAACAAAGCTTATTTCTTTTCTTACAATTTCAAGTACAAAGTGTGATATTCACACACAAACTTTCTCATTTCAAGCATTTTTCTAACCCATACTCTCTATAATAATATTTCTGCGACTTCTTCATCGTCAAATAGAATCGTAATTATTGAAAGTTCTTTGTTTTTAAGTCTCGGCATGTTTGTAAGAGCACTCTGCTTCCCCCAAAGTGTTACTCAAAACTGACGTTTACCTTCCATCAAGTGTTAACTGTGCAGCGACTTGTCATGATGGTTCGCGTACGTGACATGACGTTTATATGACGTTTAGTGTGAATCGAGCTTTCAATAAGTCTAGTCCTGATTCACGGCTCACGTTCTACTCTATAAATATGTCTAACTTGGATTTGGAACTAAAAAAATATTTATTTCCAACAAAATATTTGGTATGTTGAGAATATGCTTGACTCCCTATATTATATTATATTATACGGGGGCCTTCTAATCCGACAAGAGTTTAGAATTACCTGACCAATTTATAAATTTAGTGTTTTTATAGTTTTATTTATTGATCACACAGAGAGAGTAGATTAATAAAGGTAACTTAGATATTATTGCAAATGACATTATTATTTGGCGTTGTTAACGAGTTTAAATATGTAGGAACAAATTTTAAGCCATAACCATATTAAATTATTAGGAAAATAATACATTTTGGGAAGTGCATGTACTACTCGATCAGTAATTTGTTGACATCTCACCTGCTGTCAAGGAATGTAAAACTCAGAATATACTAAAGAATAGTTCTATCGGTTGTTCCCTATTGGTGTGAAACGTGAGATCTTACCTTACATGTTGAAAATAAATGTAGGGTGTTCGAAATTAAGGTGCTTAGGAAGATGTATGATCCAAAAATGTATTAGGATACTGACGAGTAATCATGAGTTACACACCTTGTACTTATCACAAAACATTGTTAGGATAAACACATCTCGAATATTACAGTAGGCAGGACATGCGGCGCAAATGGAAGAATTTAAGAACCATGTCAAAGGTTTTGACTGGTAAACCCAATGGGAATATACCAGATATATGGGATGGATATCATTAGACTAGGCCTGAAATAAATATGGTGTAATGAGTTGGAATGGATAGAACCTAGCTCAAGATAGGGATAGGTGAAGTAAATTTTGTAAGTGGCAATGAGCCTTCGAGTTCTAATGCCATAAAGTAAGTTAATAGTTTTTTTAGCGTCCTACTACCAACCAGTGGTGGTTCGTGTATAGGCGCTGCGGACCTGCAGCACCCACTATTTCTCCTTGATATTATTGATAATATTTAATATAATGAATCCTTTTACCTTTAATGCTTTCTTTATTTTTGTAGTACATTATATATTCCTTAAGCTTAATGTCAGTACTTCAGTAGCCATCCCCCAGTTTATGAAAAGGATACGAAAATATTTGTATGGAACTGTGCGCTTCACAGTGCCAGTGACGTGGTGTTTGACTGTTGTGCGCATGCGCACATAGGAAGGGTTTGGGGAGGAAGGCGGGACTGCCAGGTTGAGAGAGCACTGTTGCTCTCGCAGTGCCGGCTCTGGCGTGATGGTGGNTGTACCATATTCTTGGATGTGATAAAGTGTAGAAGAGTGTAGAATTAGATTATCATTCTGCGTCCAGCTATTCTATTTGATTCTTTTTTTTGTTATTTCATTTAACAGAAGGACTAAATGTGCTTCCAGTACTTTCAATGAAGAAAAAATTCCTCAATTGTCATCCAGAGATAAAGGAGAAAATTATTGAACTTTTTGTGCAAATTAAAACAAGAAGAATGGATTTAATTTTTAAATGAATATATCAATCTTGAACTGTATCGATTTAAGTAAAAGTAACTAAAAAAAGTGTTTTTGTTAAGATTTTATCAAGTTGCTGAATAAATTTTCTCTTTATACGTCTTTTTTTCCTTTTACACAATTTTAAATCAAAGTTTAAAACATTTCTGGAGCATTACCCTCACTAATTTTAGCTACCAGCCGCCACTGCTACCAACTGTCACATATCTACATTAATTGGATAAGGGGGAGGGATAGGGGATTTAGAGAAAGTGCACCTTTAGGGCGAAGGGGAATCTGTCTATCTATGAAAATTCACTTAAGGAAATCCGACCAAGATTCGAACACCGATCTTCCCGCCACATGCAAATGAGAATAGCGTAAATTATACATACAAACATATTATATGCATATAATGTTTCAATTTTGTTCTAAGTGTTTGGTTTATTAGAATAAAAAAAGATAGATACTCACTTAAATATAATATATTCAGGAAAATACCTCTAGCAGGCCCAGCACAAAATTATTAAAGACTTAGTCAAGGAGGCTAATTTTAAAGAAGTGCACCTTCACCATGGTGGTATGACGCTAAACTTAAAGTTAACAGAACTTAACAAAACACATTTTATCAGTTAAAATACAGAGATACTGAGAGTATTTTTCTTTAAATGATATGCCCCTCCCCCACCATTCAAACGCACTCGAATTCCTTATAAATTCTACCTTTGTTGTGATGCCACGCAAACAAAGTACTATATGTATAAGATTAATATAGTATGTGAAGTAAATAAAACAATTTAAAATATGGACGAATTATGACCATCAAACACAATAAGAAATCTAAAAACACCGGTAAATAGCTTGATCTGCGTCACCTAGGCCACAACCTTCAATCCATCCAGCATTTTATGGTGAGATTATTTTATAAACATAGGTAAGAACAAAAAAAACAAATTAAGAAATCTGGCCCGATTATTTTTCAATCCAAACCTGTAGATATACACCATTAGGGATACTTTGCTACATCGAATTATCAATTAATCAAATTCAAACCTTTCCCAAATACTCAATTTGCTGAGACATGTTTGATCAACATTGCGAAAATGTGTGAGAAAAAATGGAAAGAAGAGAGTTATTATTCTTTATAGGCTACTATTTTTCTATTCGTAATTAAATTATATTAAATAGGAATTATTTTTAGCTAAGACGATGATAATATCATATATTTTAAAATTAAACTCCACAGTTATTTTAAATTTTCAATGCAGCCCTTAAAATTAAACAAACTTGTCACGCCTGGATGAACCAATAAAGATTTATTAATTCCGCTAAGTGTTAAATATGATATAGTTATAACTTGGAAGAAATGTACATTAAGCCATATGGATGAACGACACCTTTAATAAAATAACACCCGATAGTGCACCAAACCGGGATTTGAACCTCAATCTCCCTGTGAACGGCGAAACAAATTAATTAATCTTTACATTGTTCCCACTTCTGCGTATGTTTTTTATAAATGGCTAAGAATGTAATTCTACTTTTTTCATTTTTTTTCAGAAACAATGCTTAGATTACCCCTCACCGGTGGAAAAGTGGACAAAGGCGTCCGTCTCGTCTTATCTAGCTTTCATTATGATGGGAAGGTTGGACGTTTGAGTCCCAACCTGGTGTAGTGAGATTGGTTTTCTTAGATGGTTTCACTCACTCTTTCCGCAAACACCTCCTCTAGTTTCCTCATCACTGCCCAATATCCCGGACGGATTGAAGATAAAACCGGGAAGTTAAACATGTAGATTTAATATTTTTATCCAATGTCGATTTTATTTTTGTATCGAATCTGAGAAAATTGACGCATTTGCTCACACTAATTAGTTATGTTTGAGGAAAGTAGAATAAGAGAAGAAAGGTAACTTCATTAACTTAAAGCGAGGGTTGTAACCATTTAGGAAATAACCCCTTTATAACACCAAAGTGAGATACGACTAATGTTCAATAACTAATAGTAAACTACTGAATAGCTACTCAAACTATATACATGAGCAAAAGGATAATTAATATAGTTTACATAATTAATTCAAATTTTAAAATTGTTTCCACCCGGGATCGAATCGGGGACCTTGCGCGTGTTAGGCGCACGTGATAACCACTACACCATGGAAACTTACATGATTTAATATCACTCCGTAACATCATTTTAAATTGGTGTTATTTATATAAAAGATTAGTGTTGTAGTCCTAAACTACATAGTGCAATAGCTATAGAATCCAATATTTCAATAGTTCCAATGCAGAAATGTTAGGCGTTATGATCATCATATAAACACCAGTCTAGACAAAGTTGACGTTAAGTTTGTCTGCCCAACAATGTGAGGCCACAATGTTAAAGCACGCAATATAACTTTTGCCTACCTTTGAACATAATTGACCGAGATAATCGAGGTGCAGTATTGTTTTAACCAGACCGTTTGCCATTTCGTTGTTTTTTTCCGGTGTACGGATGTTTATTCCAAAATTACTGTCAAATGCTTCAATCAATTTTAACGAAATTTAGTAGAGACGTTCTTTTGACCTAGGCTGACTGATTTTTTTAAAATGATTTCGCGATTTGGCAATCCGTTTCAAGATGGTGGCTTGTTGGAAAGAGTTTTGTTTAGTATTTCATCCCAAGTGATTTGAGTTTAAAATAATTTTTAAAAATATTTAAAATCCATCGAAGGATTGAAATTTGATACCAAGTGAATCATGACTATTCTTTATGAATATTATGAACTATAGAATATATATATTAGTTGTTATTCATCTAACTTAATAACCAAGGAAAAATATACACTTCATATCCAAGTAGAAATTATAGGACATATTTTAACTTGAAATTCAAAGAGATACCTTAAGACTGTAGTAACAATAAGACCAAGACTTAATTCTTAACACGATGTACCATACTTAGCATTTTATTATAAAGCATGATCTGTTTGTATTTAAAATAAATTGAAGCTATGTTATCGTAACTTAAATATGGATATGAAATGTACCTCCTAAAGTGGCATCAGTCATTGGTGTCTGATGTCTACGGAAACACTTTTCAACAATTTCAAACCAGATTTACTTATTTTTAGTGGTGAAGCTTTTCACAAGCAATTCAACCTCTCTTGACCTTGATCTTGGACGTATCTTTAAATTGAGTAGGTCTACGGAATTCCGATATGTTAAGATTTCTTAAATTTAAAACATGAACATGTTCATTGTAGTTCTAGTAGACATGAATGTTGTATTAATAAATCTCTTCAGCTGAGCAATCAAATTAAAAATACAAACTATTATATCATAATCAAGTAGCAATGTCTAACCGGCGTCTGTGATGTATGTGTGTGTGTGTGTGTGTGTGTCTGTACGTGTGTGTAGCAACTAATATGTGAAGGCATGAGACGTGTCTGGCTACCTTAACTACCCGGAGGGCAATTTAGACCTTATATTTCGTGGTTGGCAACACCTTTTCGGAGCTGCAACACCTCCAGACAAGGACGAATATCCTAATAACAGGCTGCACCTTGTTTAGAGCTAATTAGGAGCGCAGAGATTGATAGCACACATTGGTCAGTTCACGTCCTTCATAACTCATGTAACATCCTCGTCTGCTAATGTATACACAGGCGATGTTTCTGCATTTAATTCAAAATAGATCAACTACTATCGTCAAGAAGACAAGGATACTATTAGCGAAAACAAGTAGGTTTAATAGCAACTTCTTCAATATTCAAAAATAATTCATCAGTATTCGATAGAATTTTCACCCGAAACAAAAATACTGGGTTAATTGTCATGTCAAATATTTCATAAATACCTATTTGGAATCATATCATTTAACCCTATTTTATAAAATTTCCAGTTCTCGAAAAAAACTATATTAATTAACTATTTATAAATTAGTTTTTACCCCAAAAACAAATATACATTTTTTTTATTAAAAGTAACAAATAGTTTTAGAGTAGTTTACAAAAAATTATATTTGAAAATTTGAATTTGGTTTAATATATTTGAACAATATGGTTTGAAATTAAATATAAAGAGTGTGCATTGTGATTAACAAGAGGACGTGTTTTTGTATGAGGAAATTATACTTAAAGGGTAGTTAACTGAAAACTTATTTTTGAAAATTATCCTCGAAGCTATAATATACAATACGAGAGAGTTTGCTCGAGTGTGTGGTACAATTTATTTTATCCCGGGAAACATCGGGTACTTCTAGTAGTTTTAACATAAATGGGGGTGTAGGTGTTATCAATGTTATAATACCCCTATTAGATACTAGAATAAACATTGAGGAGTAATATAAAAATTATTTATCACTAATACGTTACCTGGATTGGTGGTAGCATCGTCTAACGCATCACCCTCATATAAACTGAATTTCTGGTTACGGGGGATTGAAGTTCATGTCACGATCGGGTATACTGAGGGGGTGGGGGGGTTCTTGTAAATAGTTTCCCACTATTCATCCATGACACTTCAGGTGCATATCCTTTCAAATCTTACATACTCATCATTATCCCTACATGGTAAATATTGTTGTTTGAGAACCGTATTTATAATCCTAGTTTGGAGATCATCTATTCCCCATTCGACCTGAATTGCTTTCATTAATATAGTGAGAGATTTGTTGACTGGCTAGCTTAGGCCATATATACGTCCCTATGTATAGGTTGACTCTTGAGTTTAAAGTCTAGACTCTAGTTAATATATACGGCCATATGTATTATTTGGTTCCTGAATGTAAACCATATATACGGCCCAATGTATTGGTTGACTCACTAGTCTAGACCATACGTATGGACCTATTTATTGGCTGACTCCAGAATCTAGACTAAAATTATCAAATATACGGCCCAACCTATTGGTTTACTCCTGAGACTAGACTATACATACGGCCCTAAGTTTTGGTTAACTCCTAAGCATAGACTATATACGGACCTATGCATTGTTTGACTCTCAAGACTATACCATATACACGGCCCTACGTATTTGTTTGGCTCCTGAGACTAAACGATGTATACGGCCCAATGTATTGGTTGACTCCCTAGTCTAAGCTATATATACGGCCCTACGTATTTGTTGACTCATAAGGTTATAAGGCACGATTTATACGGCTCTGCTTATTGGTTGACTCTTGAGAGACTAGACTATGGCTCTATGTTTTGTCATACAAAGGTGTGTCTCGTAGGTGTGCTAGTGTGTTTGGTGGATCTGCCGGTGTGTCAGTCTTTTCACATCTGTTCAGTCCCGGTCATGGCGTGTCAAGTGCCAGTCCTCACCGAGTCCAAGTTTGATCAAGTACTTCAGAAGCCAGTGGCACGCGGCAGTGACCAGTATGAGATCATCTGGTGCAATGTGCCCCCCACTAATTAATAGCCCCCCTCTATGACTCCCGCTAATTAGACACCGGGCCACGAGACGGTAATGAGCGTATGAGCCATATGGCCCACTAGCTGTCGGCTTTACGNTCTATGACTCCCGCTAATTAGACACCGGGCCACGAGACGGTAATGAGCGCATGAGCCATATGGCCCACTAGCTGTCGGCTTTACGGACCGGAAATAGCTGGGTTCCTATTGGACCTCCCCTCCAATAGATGCCACGGACTGTCATAAATGGTAAAATTGGAATTGGGGTGGTTCTCATGAAAGAGGAATAGAGGAGGTAATAATATATGTTCAGGTTTGTTCCGCCTCTTTTCTCTCGCACTTCATTTTATGATTCAGTCCTTCCTTACGCATCCGCTTTTATGTCTAGACACTCTTTGCCCCAGTGAGTTTTCTTTGCAAGTGGATGTAAGCTAATGTAACTCCAGAGCCTCTTTTTGATAGGTCCTACCGTTTAGCCACAAGAGACCTCCAAAGAAAGGTCCGCGCCTCTTTAAAGTTGCTCCGCCATTTTGAATTTTTTCTGGTGTAAAAAAATATATACATTTTTTAACTTTTTGGGATTTTCCCGTAGGTTACAGACTAGAAGATATAAGTTTGCCAAATTTCAAGTTTCTAGCTCCTCTGGAAGTCGGTTCAGCCATGTGGCTTTATATTAGTATTGCCTAAAAATTACAATACCAAATTGGTGGTCACACAATATAAGGTTTCAGTCTTGCTATAGACTAGATCGATGGTGAAGGGGAGGCTTATAAAATAAAATGTTATTAAAGTGTGGTCCTAATTTCTTATTTTTATTCCAAAAGTAGGCCTTTCAGTATTTCTTCATGTGAATCTGAGTGTAATTCTACAAACATATTTGTATCATTCCTATCCTTTAAACAATCCGTTAAAAACCAGGGTGATGTATGTAAGAATTATATATATATATTTAATGTATTTTAATTTAGTTACGTTGCTTATAGCTCGAACGTATTAAGGCACAGAGAAAAATAGTTTAAACATAACATTTTAAATTTTATATATATATCAGCCATGTGGCTTTATATTAGTATTGCCTAAAAATTACAATACCAAATTGGTGGTCACACAATATAAGGTTTCAGTCTTGCAATAGACTAGATCGATGGTGAAAGGGAGGCTTATAGAATAAAATGTTATCAAAGTGTGGTCCTAATTTCTTATTTTTATTCCAAAAGTAGGCCTTTCAGTATTTCTTCATGTAAAAATCTGAGTGTAATTCTACTAACATATTTGTACCATTCCTATCCTTTAAACAATCCGTTAAAAACCAGGGTGATGTATGTAAGAATTATATATATACATTTAATGTATTTTAATTTAGTTACGTTGCTTATAGTTCGAACGTATTAAGGCACAGAGATATATAAATGTTATGTTTAAACTATTTTTCTCTGTGCCTTAATACGTTCGAGCTATAAGCAACGTAACTAATTGCACATTGATCTGAGATTAGATGTAGCCTAATTTGAGTGAGTAGTAACTGTTTAGGAAAATCCACCCACAGTAGATCCAGATAGTATTTCAACCCCAACCTCTCCGCCACCGGCAACCCAATCTAGATAAGCTTTACATTCAAACCACGTGCCTACCTCCTAGATACTAATATTAACATAAAGTTATGGAGTCTCTGTTGTATAGTTTTAATCAACTATGCTTTGAGACACGGTTCGATTACAGCCAAAATAATTATATATAAAATTGTAGACCTGTCTTACTACCTTGTCCACATCTTGATAAAATTTTATTCTATAAATCTCCCCTTCGACATCGATGCATTTGAAAGAACCTAATGAGATGAGTTTCATATTTAAATGTCAACCCATGGTGTATAGAATATAAGTAGCTAGTAATATGAAACCACCAACATGATTACAAACACTTTTTCAATACGTTTCACAACATTTTGCTTTGTGTTAATATTGGGAAGTAATAATTTTTAGATAGAGTACATTCTTCATAGAAAGAGCCTTATCTGGCAGCTAAAATTTAACCAAATAAATTATACTTTCACATGTTCATAAGTCAGGTTATGTGAATATGCATACGCCACTTTTGATAAATATTAACAATACAGTACCTATAAAATAACATAAATAATAATATAGTAAAATGTTGACCATAAAATATGTTTTATTAAAGTTTCCCCCAACCAAAATCCTACTATACATATCAGATGCCAATCATTCTACTGGATTATCGATATTATAAAATCCAAAAATAGTTTATTGCACGTTAGTTTGATTTTCAAATAACTACTAGTTATTTCTACAAGTAATTCATCACCTTAAAAAAAACTCTGAGGGGTGAGCTCGCAAGCGAGCAGTACCGACCGAGTGGCCGCCATCAGCCAACATTTGCGGTTAGAGGGTGTCATGTAATCAGCACAAAGAACCCTCTGGTCTTTAATTTCAATTTTCTAACCTGGAGCCGCTACTTGTTTATTCAAGTAGATTCTCATTTATCCTCATGAGTTTGAGTTTGACACCCTTCCAGATCCAATGCATCACAGATAAATTTTGTAAGCACTAGGGATCCAACCCGGGACCTCTGGATCTGTAACCAGTAACTTTGACTACTATACCTCACCTAAAACCTATTTTGCACCCCATTTTTCTATCTCTTCAGGTTATACGTATCTGTACTAATTACGCTATGGATCTAGGGACGAGAAAGGTTGAATTTTAGAGGAAGTGTACCCACATTGGCGTAGAGGGAGATTGGAACACCATTCAGGGAAAACCAAAATAAGTACACCTGACAGGGATTGGAACCCCGATATCCCTGACATCAGCTGTCTAGTTTATTGCAAGATTGACCTTAGACTATGTGATCACCGAGGAGTTTCACAGACAATAGAAAATTTGTATTGGTTACTAAAATATATTACAGTAATCCTCCACCACTTATACAACAATAGTAAACATTTATTACACGAAGGGCCCTCTGGCGTTAGCCGGGTGGTCTAAGTCGATATACTCACATTGCACTTTGTCATTGTTGACGTGGAGAGGTTCGAATCCCAGTCGGTCGCATTGAAGTTGGTTTTATACATAGGACTTATAAGTTATAATCATTATTCTTTATTCCACTTCCTTTAAGAGATAACCATCCTTACTTTATAATAAGCAATGTATAACAATGGTATAAAAATAAAAGTTAAAGAACTTGCAAGTGTTGTGCAATGTTAAATAAATATGCCTACCTCATGAACAAACAAGGGACCATGCACGTGAGATATTTTCTCAATTTTTCCAGTTGAGTTTTTAAAGTGGTAATACCAGTGGGGATATCGTATAAAATATATGAGGGACTTAGGATGGATATTATATCAGATAATTCCTCCACGGTGATTATTTAACCTTTGGGGGCTGGTGCTAAAAAAAAACATGAGGACTGATGCCATTGTATTTTTGAAACATCCTATAATGTTCTAAATAATAATAAAAAATAGCATCATACTTTAATACATAATATTATTGAAGCAATATTACTAAATAAATAATTGAGTAATAATGCACTTTTATACATTTTATTTAAAAATATAATACAATAATGCTAAACGGATTCAAAAACATAGATTTAAAAGACTTTTCTTCTTTGAGTTTCTTCGTTAAATTCGTATTGGTTCTGTATAGTAACGGCTGCACGTGAATAACAACCACAGCAAACTAAGAAACGTGATAGAACTTTCAGACACGTGATATAACTTCACGAGGTATGCAATGTAAACATATGACGGCAATGAGCCAGACGTATGACATCATGACTGGCGCCGTTGCGTATTCACAATATTCCCGTATGGTGCCCGTATCTCAGAAAATAAACATGGTTTTGAATGTTTGATGACATCTTACTACGAAGCAGAAAATAATTGAGGAATAATTTGAGGAGATCCGACCTAATAACCTTTAATTTTCAACAAATTTACAAAAACAACAAAAACACAGCTGTTATGAAAATGCATCAGTGTCAGTCACAGAAGTCTAGGCGTATTTTAAAAATAAAAATCGAAAGTCTTATTGTAATTTTATTCTTAAGTAGAAGTCAACCTTTTTCTTTTGTATTTCTTGAGGTTAACCTGTTTAATTAGTTTTCCTGCAAAGTGAGTCTCCATTTTCCCGTCTAGTCATNCCCCCCGCCAACCGACCCAATCCACTAGCCCACATCTGGCCGACAATGTCTCTGTTTTCACCCTCTTCCCACTCAACCCTTGTTGTTCGGGTATTTTTAACCGGCTTTAATTTTATTAACAGCGTAACCGCACCGGGCTCTCTCCACACGACAGAGCCTTTGCGAAACTACTCGGAGCCGCAAGGACATAAGGGCATTACAAACAGAACCACACGAGCCAATAGATGCATTATAAATTTTGGTCTTGAACGGTTTACACGAAAACTTATTTAAAATTGTTAGAGTTATTTAAAATTAAATTTCCTTTATACCCTCCTCGGTGATTGAATGGTCTAAGACGTCACTCTTGCAAAATACTGGACTGCTGATGATGGGAAGATAGGTGTTCAAATCCCGTTTGGGTGTATCAAAGGTGTTTTTATTTAAAAATATGTTTGCACTCTCACTACACGTAAATGTGGAGACACTTTTTTTAAATGCAATCTTCGTAATTCTTATCACACTTTCCTAATAAATACATATACGTATAGCCTGAACGGGTAGTAAGATGTGATGACCAAAACACATTATCTATCGTAAAGCTAGCAAGGAGGTACAAGATACATAGTAAGCCATTATTGAAAAATTCAAAATAAATCAACAGGGTAAAATAATAAATATACAGATAAGAAAACACTTATAAATTAATTTAACAAACATCTTAAACTAAAATGGTAGACTATACAAACCATAGCAATGAAATAAAATAATAATGTATACATTCAATAAATTACAATTGGAAATAAAGGTTATTGTAGTAATCAAGGTTGTATGTCTATTTTCCCCAATTTTACACCATGTAGATACGATGCATTAGTATTGAGAGTTTAAATGTAAAATTTACAAAACAAACTTTTAAAAGTGAAGATAAAAATAAAATTATTTTTGTATGTCCTATTCGTTTTCTATTGTTTGTATTTTAGGGTTTAAAGGTGATAAATTCAAAATTAACAGTTAGAATTAATAGTTAGTGCAAAGCATTACTATTTTAATCTAGGCATGGTCTATTGTTATTAGAATGAAGTCATGTTTTTTAAGTTAGGCAGGATATATTGTTATTAATTTGAAGTACTGTTTTTAAAAGTTATAAAGGGTCTATTTTTAATTAGTGTGAAGCACTGTTTTACTACTACACTATTAGTAAGTGGTGCAGTCCTAAACTGTTTAAGTTCGAATATTAGTCGTAAGAGCTTATGTTATAAATTGAATATGGTTGAATGCGAATGATAGATGTTGCTATTATTTTTTTAATCCTTAAGTGCCACTTTCACAATCTAAGAATGTATAGTACTTAATGAAAGCTATCTTATAATAACATAAACCAATATAAATGTATATTTATGAATGTTTATCGATAATTCCCTTGATTAAATCTATCAATACAATTACTTCCTTGGGCGTTCCCAGTGTGTGGCTGTGGTTATGCCCTTGTTGCAGATCAAGGGTGGGTCTCAGGTGGGGTAGGCGGAAGGGAAGGAAACTAACAGTCCTCTACCACCCCCAACAAGCACCACTAGAGAACTAATCCCGCGACTCTGACGATGGATGACTTCCGAGTCGCCACGACTAGACAGTGGAGTGAAATTGCACACTGCGGTACGAGGAACCCCCTACATCCCACACTAAACCTTTTTACTTTTTCACATGGATAAAGAATCGTAATCGCGAAGATTTTCTACCCCAAGAATACGCCGGATCTTGACGTTTTATGTGCCCCTCATACTAAAAAAGAAAGTGAGTCTTACAATTGTTTATGTCCCTACGTCTGACTGTCTATCTATACCATGAGATACAGCGCAAAGTTTTTTATGAATTTAATTCAAACTTTCTATATTGATATTATATGGTCATACATTGAGGTTAAACCGTTATTTTTATTCTAGCCATGAAATTAAATGTATTTACTTTTGAAATTTTGAGATTTTTAAAAATTGTTTCACCACGTCTTACTACCCGTTTGGGTTATACGCATGTGTACTAATTACTCTAATGTGTTAGGGTTGAGGAAAGCTTAATTTAGAGAAAGTGTATTCGCATTTGTGTAAAGTGAGAGGGTAAAACCACCCTCACTCAGTACCCCCGAATAGGATTCAAAGCCTGATCTCCCAGTAATTGTGTTCAAATGGGATATGCGTGGAGTGATAGATAGCACTATATTATTGTTTATTTTAGAGAAAAAATTATTGTAAGGGAAGTTTACTGACAAATGATTTTTTTAAATTTTGAAAATTACTTAACTGAACTTACTGAATAGCCTAATGATTTTTTGAAAAATTAAAATTTCAAAACATGAGAACGTATAATGAGTTTGTCTAACATTTTTTTTTTACCTAACCCACACAACTAACCCACTGACTCTAGTGAACTCCAGTGCATATGGAAAGATAAGAGATGATCAAGCTTCACACGCTCTAGTTACTATCAGCTATCGCTACTAGCTCGTAACAGAAAATATTTTGCATTGGTGTGCACGTATACTAAATGTCAGCCTCAACTAGTCTAATTTATTGCTAATGGAGAGATCGAGATTCATATCCAAGCCAAGTATAACAAGGATGTTTTTGGTAAGTATTTTCCCACCATCCTTCCACGGAGCTGGTACATTTCATTTTAATCCTACCTTCGCCATCTCTATTCCTGTACTGTGATAAATTGCAAATAGCCTTGACGTTTAGTAATCCTACGTGGTGGAAATAATTTTTAAAGTATTAAAAATAGCTCTTAATCCATTCATATCTCGAAAGTGAATATAATTCATATTTTAAAAATAAAACAACCATGACATTTAACGCAAGGTACAGTTCAAGGACCCTATTAAGTGAAGGTGGTTTAAATTAGGCCTAAATTCACCTGAATTAGCATGAAGTGAGATTTTTCAAAGCAACTCACTCCCCATTTTGGTTTTAAGCATATCATGGCTGATTAAATATTCATTTTCCTATGAAAAGTGGACTGCAACTGTTATGATACAAGTCATGATGGGCAGCACATTTTGTAAAAGCCCTTACGTTATGGATTAGCTGTGAAAACAGTTAGTGTGTACAGAGTTCAAGACTGACTTCTATATTTATCTCCAACGCGATGCATCCAAAGGATGACTGTCTTCCCTCGGTGCAAAGACACGATTTATGACCCACAGTTGGTGTTTTTATTGCCAGGATCTCGGGTTCCTGGTTTTATATCCCTCGCCGATCCACATCTCCTGAAATACTAGCTCATCCCGGAAGCTAGAAATCATGTGGTTTCTCATATTAAACTAGTCTTACTTACACAGTCGTCTAATATTTTTGAAACTAAAAAGGTCGGGAACGACGAAAAAAAATTACATTCACCTATTCTAGAGTTTCAAATGCATTGGTATTAATTTTATGTAGCATTTATCCATTCTTGTAATATGTATTTATCATTGATAATAAGATAAGGAAATTTGGATTTTGAGGTAATTCGCCAACGTTTACGTAGAGGGAAAACGAGAAACCATTTAGAGAAAACACTCGCTGTCCACCCAGCCGGGATTCAAACCTTAACCTCTCCGTCACCAGGATACCAAACTAGATAATCTTGACTTTTAGTCCACATGCCCACCAATGCGGGATTATATCTTTAAGAAAAGATTTAAAAACATCATTTAGCTTTTGGAGACTATATAATATTGTAAAGAGAGGAAAAAAAACACTCAAAGATGGTCAAGCCATCTAAAACATTAAAATCCTATTGCGTTAGGCTTCCATTGATGTAGAGGATGTGGTTTGAATCTTGACAGGGTGTATTGAGGGAGGATTTCCAAATTTGATTTCCACTCTGTATTTGCTATCCTCTCTCCCTTTTCATGAAGCTGCGACTTCCTTGAGCTACCCTTTTTCATTACTTAGATTTAGAATAGATAAAATGTTGTTTGTATCTCGTTTTTTATCACCAAATTCTGGTTATACGCCTATGAACTAACTACGCGAATGGGCTATGGATAAGGAAGTTTGAATTTATAGGAAGTGTATTAGCATTTGCGTGGAGATAGAGATAGAGATAGAGTGTGTGTGTGTGTGTGTGTGTGGAAAATTGTTTTGGAAAACCACCCTCAGTATACCCAACAAGGATTGAACAATGATCTCCCCATCATCGGCAGTCTGTTCTATTATGAGAGTAGCACCGTAGACCAGGCAGCCACCAAAGCGGGTTTCATATGGTCTTGTTAACCCATTCGAGATATCTGTAATTAAAAACGTTAAATAGTATGGATATGAAAAGTAGAAATGGAATAGAATGTAACAACCATTGCATGAAGCGATAATGGGATACCATTTAATATATATAGCAAGGGTTGTAACCCTGATCTCCCCATTACCATAAATTCATACTGGACGAAAGTGACATTCTGTCCGCGTGTCCACAGATGTAGGTGAGTCATCAACAACCCATGAGTTAATCGTAACCATAAAAAATATAAAAACATAAGTTTTTTTATTATCATTACGATTTACTACCCGTTAAAGTTATAAGCATACATTAATTACACCAGTTGAGTAGTAATGAAGGGAGTATGATTTTGGAGAATATATATACAGTACCAACATTTACTTAAAGGGAGGATTTAGGAAAATCCACCCTCAATACACCTAACTGGGATTTGATCCCCAATCATTCCTTCACTGGAAATCCAGTTTAACATGAGCGTATCACGCTAGACTTGAACCACGCTGATTAAAACATAATTAACGAGTACTATTATCAGAAAGGCGAGGAAACTCAAATAAAAGGTGTGGTTTTTATCACTAGCTACCTATGGAATTCCAGGTTTTTTTTCACCCGACCGAGATTCGAACCTTGATCTCCCCGTCCTCAGCAGTCGAGCTTCAACACGACTAGCGCGTTAGCCAACTACGCCATAGAGGCGGGTTAAAACATAATTAACGAGTACTATTATCGGAAAGGCGAGGAAACTCAAATAAAAGGTGTGGTTTTTATCACTAGCTACCTATGGAATTCCAGGTTTTTCAAATTATAATGTAAAACCAGTTTTATAGCAAATTACGAGTGTACATATCAAAATTAACTATCTGGCATTCAGAATGAGAGGACTGTTAAGTTGTCACGCCTGCACAAAACTTTGCCACTGAATGTCTTCATTACGTTTGCACTGCTAATGATCGTAGAAATGGTCATTAGACTTTAAGAGGCGGTTCACCCTTCAGCAAATTCTCGCTATAGTGGGCCTACCATACAAATATAGTGTGTTTAGTAAAACTGTTAAGGTAGCGATGGTTGTCACTTCATACCTAAGCACAATATTATACTCATATAAAAGTTATCAGGTTTTGACTAAGGCACTATCAGCATATGAGCTTCAGTATAATTTTTAATTTACCTAAGAAAAAAAGATTAGAGTGATTTAAAATACCAAGAATGATCCATATCATGAAATCTTGTGTTTTTAAAATGTTGTTGAAATATAAGTCTTTAAAATAATAAAATATTACAGAAACAAAGTATTTCTTAAGAAAGGTCAACCATTGATGTTTCTTCAAATTTAACTGTTATTTTCTTTTTGGAGGTTTTTTAGTTTTTCTGGGGACGTATGCATGGGGGAGGGAGTTTGGGAATTCAAACCCCCTAATATTGAAAAATAAATTTACACGAGATAAAACAATATCAATATAATGAGACGAGAACAAAAATGGTTCCAGTAGTGGATTCTAGTAAGAAGCGATATTTGTAAGACTCCTACTTAAGAATTTCTTCCCTGAAGTTTAATGTATATCTTGGAAAATTTCTTGGTATCGATGCTTCATGAATGGTTGAGTACTGTGAATGATTGCGTGTAAAAAAATTTTGCTAAAATTTTTTACCGTCCCAATAAAATACAAATATTTAAAGTATTTTTTATTACTTAAGGGAATATCTCAATAAAACTTTATGTTTCGCCATAACTAAATCTTGTTAACCAGTTAATTATATATAATCATTAAAAATATATATTATTGACACCTCCTTTAAAAAATGCCTGCGTATGGCCATGAATTTCTAATTTTAAAAAAGTACTTTATATGTGGGAATTCTCTGCATCCAGGATTATAAAGAATATTGACGTTTTATATAGGTCTACTACTGATCTAGTAAAAAATGTATCCTACTGTTCTGTGCCTGTTTGTACCTGAGGCTAAAGCAGAAATGGTTGGATCTCATTTAAATTTGACATATGTATGTCATATGGCTAGATGGTTAGTTTTAATTCTAGCCAGAAGCTTACAGGGAGTTTTTACTGATGTTTGATTTTTGAAAATTAAAAAGGTTTTAAAAATATAATTTATTATTTTGCTTAAAATTAATATATATGGAGTTTTTACATGATAAATAACCCTTTTTTAGTTGTTTTTCAGAGAAATAGCGAGGTTAGGTTATTATTTACTGATTTTTGAAATTTGATATTAAAAAAAAAGATTTTACGATTTTGTATAAAATGAATAAATATGGAGGATTTTAAGCACCAAATTAAAAAGTATGCTTATAATTTTATTAAATGAAACACTTAAGAGTAGTTCACTGATTGCTGAGTTTTGAAATTTTGATTTTTTTTTATGGTTTGAAATGTGTATTTGAATAGTATATAGTAAACGTAATAAAATAATTGGATGCACTAAAGTAAACTTATAAAATGGTGAGTTTACTGAAAACGAATTTTTTGAAATGTTCAAAATTATATTAAACTAAATGATAAAGTACGTACAACTAGTTTGGACGATTTAATTTAATAATAGCTGCCATTCTTTCAAACGTTTTATTTTTTAATTAAAATAAGCTAGATCATATTTTTTCTCTTAATAGTATTGAATTACATAACTTCTCTAGGAATACTAAATCAACATTAAATAACGAAATTCAAAAGTATGATCTACAATCTACGTCATAATAGCCCTACTAATTCACTTGATGATCACCCCGACCTCAAACTTACAGTATCATCAACAACTACCAAAGTTGACTTGGTTGGATAGCTTTCAGATCACTTGAGTAGGTAGGTATTCGATGCTTACCCGCTCTCCTTGAAACCATATTTTCATAATGTGAATTTTTATCATCTCTCCAGAAAAAGGTCCGTCACCTTAGCTAAGCTGGTATCGTTTCTGTCTACTGAGCTAAGAGCCATGGGTTCGATTCCTGGTGTGTCCGAAAAACGTATCCTTGTTTAAATGTAGGTTTCCTCTTTCACAGTGAATCAACGGTCAGAGGCTAGATGTTAGGTCTGTTCTAAATTTAAGTTGATTTATAAGTCGTGTGTTGATATAATCAATCAGTTCAGAAAGTGCACTTTAAAAAATCAATTAAACGAATAGTGGTCCAGTTCCTCAAAATTAATCCCACTCATCTCCTTTCCCTTGGCTGAATAGCTTAAACGGCTCATATCTACAAATGTCAACAGAGATTGGTGGTGTCACGTTTCGGTAGATAAATGCGTCACTAAAAATTCAAAATATATGTGTCTGAAATTTAGTTATTATGCCCATAAAGGCATGTTTGAAACATTTATTATTTTAGACTATATGTTAATAGCATAATAAATACAACATTTTTCTTATAAACACGACTGTTCGTGTTATTTCAATTTTTAAAGTTTTGTTAGATTTTCGTTGTGTTTTATTTATTCAATTCACTTATGTGTATTCATGTTTAATTCTTCCATTTTAAATGACGCCTTATTTCAATAAATAATGAGATTAACATGTTCCCAATAAAACTGCTTCTTGTAAGTAAATTTATTCCACACACACATAAAAGGGTATTTTTTATTTATCAAAGTGGCTGTAGGCGTAATCACAATCAGCACTGTCCGGCGAGCCAAAAGTTTCTGGTTTTGCCAAGTTCAATTAAGTGATAAAAGTGTCGAGTAGCTAAATAGCTCTAAAGAATCTATCCCAGATAACGGCAGGTAAGTGGGAGAGTATGGCTTAATGATCCCATATTCACATGCTCACACACACATGCACTGGAAGCCGACTTATTTATGTAGTAGTTGAGGGTATAGTGGATAGTGCACTTGAAAGTGTATGGTAGCAAGTAATAAGCCCTTTTCACACGGGAACGTTTGATAGACACACACAGATAAACATAGGCCTACATTAAGTTGGGAGTGAAGATGACGCGAGTAAAGATAAGCGTTTTTGAAGTTTTGAAATATCAAAACTTTGTTTGTTCAAAAGATATCAATTAATATTTATCCAGCACAAACACAGAGCTTAGTTTTATTCACATGGTGATATCAACAGTGTTGTTGAATATTTGTAAAGGCTATCCATCAATTTAATGACAACTTTTTCTCGTAACCTAAAAAGTGTTTCATCTAATGCCGCTAGGCTTATGACCACTATTCATCAACTGACGAGTGTTGATAGCACATGCGAAGAAAATTAAACTTTATGTTTCTACTGGAGCAATATTTCATTTATTTTAGCAACAAAAAAAAACGTTTTGCCATAAAAATTGTAAACGCACCTTTTCTAGCGTCCCTTACATCCCCATCTTAAAGGAAGTGTAGGCCTACCCTAATTTGTAGAAAAAGAGCGGGAAACCACTTAGATAAAACTATACTCAATGTCTGCAGCTGAGATTTAAACTCCGACCATTTCGTCGATGACAGATCAAACTATACTATTATACGCTTTAGTACGCGGAACCACTGCTATGGGTCGGGATTTTATCCAGCTACCAGTAGAGCTACTAAGTTTTTAGATTCGTATATAATTTTTGATTCTAAGTAAATACCTTATACCCAACCTGCCGGTGATATTATTGGACTGTTACTACTATGATCACTGTATTATTAGGATAGATGACTCTTGAAGCTGAATTGAAGTTATAATGGCTTATAACATTCTATTACATGTTATTTAATTACCACACACTTTTGCTATGTAGCGTATATAAAATATAAAATGAAAAAAGTGAACAAAAGTATGTGTATTTTACCTATATTTCTTTTGACGAAACCTCGTAGTTAACAAAGAATTTATTTTCTGAGTCAAGTTGGTAAAATTGATAAAAAACAAACAAAGCTAAGTTGAGAATTTCGAAGCTTCGCACACCCCTAAAGATATTAAGTTCCATTTTATCTTCACTATTACGGGTTGGACTGGATGCGAACGAAGCGCCTCTATGTGTATCCCGCTCCTGTCCGCTATCAAAGCCCCCGCAGTCTGGAAGGGTGGGGTGCGCATGCGCTCGCCACACTGAACACCGAGTCAGGTCAGTTGGTCGAGACGTCAGTGACACACTACGGCCCGTATCTCACCGCGCAACAGCCCCGCGTCGCTCCAGATGACGCAGCGACGCTAATTGGAGACGCGTGCTGAGTTCGATTCTTATCGGTGCTGCACCCTGTCTGGTTTAACCCCATGTGCGCGCGCATCGGGGGTTGATCCCTCAAAGATGATAAGCTTGGGGTGGGTTGGGGGAAGATGAGTCAATCTACAGCCCCATATGGTACTAATTTAACAGAAACTGGCATTATGGTAATTAATATTTGAAACCAGTCATCAGCATCACTTGAAATAAACTCTGTCTGGATAATTTGTAACATATGTTTGGATGATCAAACGGACAAAGCAGTAACCTATTTTTATTTTTCAAGTAATCCCCCATAGTTTGCATTACGAATAATGTGCATGGTTCTTATACTTCATTTGGTAACATTGAGGTGTATAATTTCACCACCAAAGTGGTTGTTTCATCTTGTATCTAGGTAAAAACTGGTGCAAATTTGTATAACCACCCTTCTTACACCCTTTTATATTATGTTGTTGATTTGTGTTAAAATGTATGACAAAATATTTGTATTATTATAAATTCTAATGCATGTCACATTAGTAATTATTCGTTATATTTGTATATCAATATGATGTCAACAAATGTAATTCGTTTGCATCGAGATGAGAAAACCATTCTCAAATCAAAATAGTTGTAAACGGAATATTCTTTAATGTGAGAGTGAGTTTTACACATTTAATTTGATTAAGTTTAATTGAGGATGAATTTAAAGAAACTAACCAATCACATTAACTATGTATTGAATGATGTAATAGGAGATAATCTAGATATTAGGAGTGAGAAATATTACAGAAGTAAACTAGTTAATTATATGAAACAAATAATTGACTATACTTTCATCAAATAGAACATTTTTGAATGATTTTTATTGTGATCTAATTCATGGTAAAACTATTCTACACATTTTGTTATTGTACATTTTTTTTTAAATTTTAAATAACAAATTGTTTTAAAACATTTTTTTTTAAATCTCGCACCCATTGATAAGTTCCCTTAGTAGGCCTAAATAAACATTATGCTCAATGAACCATAAAAATATTATGAATTAAACCTCATTATTTTATGAGAATATAGTCCTATTAAATGTAAATTCCCTTAATAACCTATTTAATATTTTTTATTATTCAAGCAAATGAGTGCTTGGAGATTTCACGGTCAAAATGCACAAAAGCGTGTTTGTTTAGCCTAAACAGTTTGGAAAAAAGTTGGTCGATAATGTCAGAAAATATCTACTCTCTACCACTTGCGGATAGGTTTTCACCATGTCAAATTTGAAGCAGTAAATTTTCTGTTATTTTACTTAACCCCGATCATAACTAGCGTGCTATTTGAACCAATTGTTTTAAAATTGAATATTTAAGATGATTAGTTTGACTTGGGTAGAAACAATCGAATCATGCCATTAATATGTTCTCGAGTAAAAAGAGTGTAGTCAGGAATACACGCTCCTTGGTTTTCTTATGAATGGACATTTGAAGGACCTTTTAGAAAATACAAACATAGGTTATTCATTTGGATAACATTGATAACATTTTACCATATGATTAGTTTTATTTAATAAGTAGTGGTAGTATATATTTGACAGCCACAGATCACATAAAAGTGAGGAAATCGTTTTATTACTATTGAATTCTAATGTTTTAATATATATTGTTTCCTCTTTATTATCTATCACCTTTAATGATATGAGTCTTTTAGCTGATTACTATAAATTTATTCTAGGACAATAAAATCAATCAGCACAGCAATTTTAAATGTTTTACTAGATTAAAATCAACATAGCTATTATCTCAGCAACACATTTTCAAATCTCAAATGTAGTGAAGTTCAGAATCTTTATATGAATAGAGAAACTTTCTTCCAAGTACTTATTGAGAATACTAACGTACACAATTTAATCAATTTGTTATTTCAATAAATATTTATAAATTTACTTAACCAAAGTAAAATAAATCTAGCATTAGTCAACCAAAATGCAAATAATAGCATTATTTTAGTTGGTTTTATAAGAAAGAGCCAGAAGCAAACACTAATTTACTGGGAACATAATTTTGGAAGGAATTAAGCTTTTTTGTTGATATGTCTGTTTATCTACCACTGAGGCACGGATAAGGCTTATCATCATATTTTAATGTTGGGTATTTTACGTACACTTTCTGAACAGACTATTAATCTCAGCACATATCTAGTAAACTAACTTAATACTACCAAATACATAATATCAAATCCCCTAGTGGTTAGATGTTCACTGGAAAAGAGGAAACCCCAACTTTCTAAGTGATAAATATTTGTGCCATCCTGGTAATTGAACCCAGGCTCTTTAGATCTCCAGTAAAGTGTGCGCTTGACTAATAAAAAGTGTTATACTATGATAATATGTGTTTGAATTCATCCACGTGTAATAATAGTGTAATACTATAGCGATAATAGATCATGATAAAAAAGGAAACAAGAAATAAAAGCGGATACAATTAGTAGACTCATAGCAAGTAGCCAAAGTAACCGGTTCGATGAGAACTAAGGAAATATGGCATATACAATGCCTAAATGAAACCAAGTTTTATACTTGCGAGAAAAAAAACAGCCATTGTAATGGTGATCCTTGTATGTTCAAAGAAAAAAGCCCACCACGATGTTCTAAAAGGAAAAAGTATATTTGGTCAATAAGTACCGACCCAGAAAGAAGAAATAAAGCATGAAATTAACCCTCAGTCGACTTAACTTATTCTATATTCCATCTGGACCACCCTGGAGGATTCACATAGACCTGGTTGTACCAGCCCCTTGGAGGAAGGGGAAAAACTGAGGGACCATTGTCAGACCTTCACTTGCCGACAAGGGGAAGAAATGACTGACAAAGATTCTCATCACACCTTTCTCCTTTGATACCGACACCTTGAATCAGTCTCTACTCTGTAGTGCACCTACATCCTGGTATGAATGTACCAGGTTTGGTTCCAGGAATGACCAATACATTTGTAATTGGAAAAACTTTAGTTTTTCCTTTGACGGCTATGCATTTCCCCCTAGAATATTGGGTTTTGCGTTTTTTCTTTAACTAACAGAATTTCTGAGTCCTTTATGAATATGATAAGCCAGTTCAGGGTGTGCATGTCAAATACCCCTCAATAATGGTTAATTATGTCGAGTTTATGGTATACGTAGTTTGTAATAGTATTTTTGGAACAACTATTCAAGACCTGCCTCGATGGTCACATGCTCAACCGAGTCACTTTCCTGCTATGTTTGATCGCTTGGGACAGGGATATCGGGGTTCTGGTTCTAGTCGAATTTCTGTGGGTAGTTTTTCCAAAATAATTTCTCATTCTCCCTCCACGTCTATAAAATTCTACCGGGCTTATCCAAAGTCCACTAGCGTAATTTATGTAATAATATAAACCAAACGAGTACTAACTAACAAATTGTGAAACCTGATTAGGTGACTGCATGGTCTACTATGTCATTCTTGTGTTCGAATAAACTGCCGAATATGTATTTGTATAGGGCTTCGAGTCCCGGTCGGGTGTACTGAGGATGTTATTTTTAAATGGTTTTAAATTCTACCTCTAGGAAAATGTGGGTAGACTTTCTCTGAATTCAATACTTTCTCATCCCTAACTCATTATAGTAATTCATGTTTTAAGTGCGTATAACTTGAATAGGTAGTAATACATGGCGCTTGGGAAGCGGGGGTGTGGGGGTGGGCAGATATGGCGAAAACAAATTAAATTTAAATTAAAATAAATGCTTAAAATAACATTTCAGTATTTACTATTATTACTATTATAATTATTCTTACTATTTGTTTTAGAGTTTATTTTACATAAAGGTGGAATATTGTCTCTTTAAGCCATACATCTATAAGAATGATTAGTAGCTTGTAAGTTTTTGCCCCACGAGAAGAATACAATTTCCTTCTAGCCGCTTTTAAAACCATAGCGCCTCCGATTTTGTTCAGTTCTGGATAGTGAGTGTTCTCTAGTACATCCAAAATAGTTTTGTCATATAAAACCCCACATCGGTAGTCGCGTGCTCTAAAGTGTCAATCTCGCAATAATCCAGCTTGTTTATAGCTACAGTAGCCCCGTGGCTTCTTTGGTGCTGACTGACAGCTCTGAAAAGTAACTAGACCAAATTATGTATCCCTACGCCGAACCATATGATCCGTAAAAACATGTGCTTAGCTTCTGTCACTTCTGACGGTTAAAATGTAGGTATATACCTAAATTTTGAGTGTCAGAAGTCAGCTGTGAGCTGTCAGTCAGCACCAAAGAAGCCATGGGGCTACTGTAGTTTCAAACCTCAGTCGATAGTACCGGTGGCTGTTTTCACATGTGATTCATAATTGATTTTCTCATCATTTTGACACTCTAATAGGGGTGCACTTCCTTCAATACTACTCTCTACAACCCTAACCATTTAAGAGTGAATTTAATAAGTTTCGTACCCGAAAGGCCTTAGGCATCACTCTAGCAATAGACTGGAATGACGGAGATGGGGAGATCATGGTTCTAATCTCAGTCTGGTAGACTTATTACTGATGTGGTTTTATCTAAAGGGTACCTTCCCTACACGTAAATGTTGCTACACTTCCTTTAAATTTAACCTTCCCCATACTTAACACATTAGCATAATTAGTATATATGCGCACAGTCAAAACGAGTAATTAGACGCACTAAAATAAATATACTAAGACACAATCGTACAGACATTCTCATATAATAAACAAGCAGTTTGACACGTTCTTCGCACGGGTAAGCAGTATCAAAACTATAGCAAATTATGACGTTCAACATCCAGCTTCCAACCTTTTTTTCATAATTTCTCCTTTTAAAATCCTGAGCTAGATAAGGCTACCCCTAACTAATTATGGCAGTTAATAAATCAAAATAAATTAAATCTTTGAACTAAATCTTATCTAGCCCACAAAATGAGTGCTCTAATAACGATATAATTATTTGCTTGAGCACGATCATAAGATGAGTGAGACAAAGTATTAGATATTGCTACTTAGAATAGTAAAAAAAAGGCTTAAAAATGGTTAAATGATCAAATATATTATAGAAAACTATTGAATAAATTATCATTGTGATTTTACTAATGCCATACAATTCTCCGAGCTATGTGAGTATAAGTTGTTTATTATAATTATCTTTCGATATTTAACTATTTAATCGTATTGCTGATTGATGAATTGTATTTTGTTTTTGTGTTTATACAAGTTGAGGGATTATTTGTGGATACAGAGAGTATCACTTTATTAGGTGGGTAAATATATGTCTAAAACATTTTTTCTTGCAAAATATCCGTTCTTCCCAAAACTTTTGAGAAAACGACATTAAAGTTAGAGAGGGGTGATGTGGCAACTCTATGCCTGAAACTTACATCAGACCCATATGTTAGCTCACAGTATGTTTTCGAATGTTGATTATCACATACCTATGCATTGACCCAAACGGCATATGGATTCGGTGTGGACGCGGCGAAGCATTTTGACGTCAACTGTCGCAACAGACACATGAATTTGTGCCACATTGTTCTCGGATGACTGCTGTGGGTCGTCAGGTTGTATTTTATCAACTCCCACTTATAAATTTCAGATTTTTATGATTTAGATGGCAATCTGGAGTTATCTTTCTACCTTTTTGCCAAATTTTACTTTTCTATCTAATTTTAAAAGTTTTCTTTATAATTATAGCTCACCTTTTTCTTGGAGTACTATTTTGAAATTTTCCATGATTAAATTTTCGTTTATTATTAGGGGCGATCCTTCAACCTTCCTGCTAAATTTCAGCCTTTCCACATCTTATATCCATTTTTTTTACGGTCACAATGTTCCAACCCCAGTTTCACCCCATAGTGGGTTGAGTTTCTCAAAACTAATTCTTCTCAGATGCACAGGACCTTAAAGAACTCTCTTCAAAATTTCAAGAATTAGGGTCCTGGTGTTTAGGAGAAACGGTGATACGTCAGTGAGTGAGTCAGGGCTTTCTTCTTTACAATATTTAATGACTATAGCTTAGAACAAAGTTTAAAAAAATAAATTTTTGTAAACCAGCAATAAGAATGATTTTATTAGAAAAACAAGCATGTTGTCTTGTTGATCACAACAAAGACTCCTAAAATATAAATTTGGACAAAATTGCTTTCATACATTTTTAAGAAAGGTCAAATTTTCAAAAACAATATTTTTTTGTAAATTTCCCTCAAATTATTTATATTTTCAAGAATTTAAATCAAATTTTCTGTTATCATGTAATGTAATTACACTCATTAGAAGCCACTTTGTATCTGACATATCATACATAAATTACTACTACGATTTACCTGTCTTGACCTGGTGGTCTAGGAGTAAGGTGTCAGTCTTCTGAGATGGGGGTTCGGGGTTCAATCCTCAATCTTGGCACAGATTTATCTGATTGCCAAACCCTTCCTTCATCTCTGCTGACAAGATGTGTATTAATCACAACTTGTGAATGTGTGGAATGCCAGGCCTCAACCGTGGTTCATATTCCACGTTAAACTGCGGGTCCTCCATTTCATCTCACAATCACCCTACCATTACACATTAGCATAAGTGCGTACAACCCGAACGACTAGTAAGACGTGGTGTTGATAATAATAATAATATTAATAACCTGTTGAACTCAAATATGCTATTAAAAATGTCCCATCACCTATGGTTTTTGAGATACAATTCACTTTGCATTATAAGCTATAATACAAATTTTAGAGTGTTTTACATGCCTTTCAATATTGTTCTTTTTTATATAAAATATAATTTATTAGAAAATAATAAGTTAAGGATACAAAAGAAATGGATAAATTGAAGAAGATATATTACAACTAGCAAGTGCATGATATAATAGGGAGGTGGGTCAAAGAGGGGGTGGGATTTAAGAAGAGGTGTTGCCTGTTAAAACAAAGTCAAACCCAGGCTGCCGCTTGATAAATCATATGCCAGTGTGATATTACTATGTATTTATTCGTTTTAGTGGGGTTTTTTTTAGCACCGCATCTTACAACGCGTTCGGGTTTTATGCTGGCTTTGGTGTTCCGAGTCAGTTTAGTGAATAGTTCTATTGAAAATATGTCAGCTTCAAAAGTATGAATGTAGAAATAATCCAGATAAATTTTGTTACATGTGGTGATTTCACACCAAAAAAAACTCAACAAAAATACTATTTCAAGTTTGATTAAAAATACCTATAAAATGTATTTCGGCTTGGGGATCAAGATAAAACTGGACCCCTCAAATTTAATAAATATCATGTGTCATTACATAATCTGAATGGTTGAAAGGAAAACGTCGTGCTATACCTTTTTATTTTCCAATAGTTTAGCTTGAGCCAAAATATCAATGCACTGATTGCTATTTTTGTATGACCAAAATATTTAGATATTTGGGCAAAAACAAACATTCCAAGATTGTAGTGTTTTAAAAGATGTTGCTATTCTTCTTGGCCTACAAAGTGGTTTTACGCAATACTGCTGTTTCATTTGCCCCTGGGATAGTCGAGATAAAAAAAAACACTCTTTAGGGAGAGAAGGGCCAAAACGTCAAGACTTTGTAGTTGGTGATAAAAACTATTAACATCCCCACTTGGTTGATCCTAGGAAAAACGTTTTTGTCCCCCTCTTCAAATAAAGCCTTGACTTATGAAAACTTTTGTTAAAGCATTAGATAAAGAGGGTTGGAGATTCTTTTATTTGAAAGAAATATCTCTTTAATTGAGTGGAGCTAAATTAAAGGAGGGTTTATTTATTGGCTCTCAGATAAGGAAACTGCTTAGTACCCGGCATTTGATTCTAAATTAAATTATCTTGAATTAGCTGCTTGGATGTCTTTCAAAGTTGTTAGTTCTGGATTTTTAGGTATAAAAAAGTATCTAAAATATATCGATTTGTTGGAAAATCTTTAAGAGAGCCATAAAATATTGGGTTGTAAGATATCATTGAAAATTATTTTTTTACATTCTCACCTTGATTTTTCTCTGAAAATTTGAGTTCTGTTAGCGATGAACAGGGGGAACGTTTTCACCAGGACATTTTAACCATGGAACAATACTACCAAGGAAGATGGGATCCTGTGACGATTCTAGATAGTTGATGGTTTCTGTCCAAGGTGACTGATGAAACACCGTACAAACAGAAGTATATGTAAACGTATTTACATAAATATAAGTGCAGAATAAAGACAACTATCACCCTTAAAAATATTTTATAAATGGTTTTTAAAACTCTTTTTAAATTACCTTGTATTCTATTGTTTCAAAACCTATTTTATTATTGAAAAAATTGCATTGGCTTTAGAAAGCATTTGCCTTTATTTGGTATATTATTATTTATTAGATAAAAATAATTCTTGCTATCTAGGAAACATGAGATAGAACATTTCTGACTCCCTCATCGAGTTAGACATACAAAAATGAGGTATAATTGCTTACCCATTTGTTAGATAGAGAGAGAAAAAATTAATTATTTGAGTAGTGCTATTTTGGACAAAATACTTCAAACCGTTTAATATACGTATCCAGGGACATATGGGCATGGGGACAGAGATAATTATTGTAAAATGCCCATTTTTTGTGTTCAAGGGCATATATAATAACATTTATCGCGTATTAAAATAATTTTTATATTTATGTGAGAAAGTAAAAATAAAAGTAACCTTCAAGTTGAATATATCAATTGAAGCAAACCATAGAAAAATCTACTACTAAAATATTTTGCTCTTGGAATTATTTTTTGTTAGTATGCTACAACTTTTGAACTTAAAGATTCTATCCAATTTTGCTACACATATTGCGCACCGGTGTTAAGCACATGCTATTTTTACTATTGGTATGCTTACTTAATTTTTTGAATGGTTCACTTGCTTATAGATTTTTACAGTTATTTTGTATATGGAATTTAATATTGTACATAGACCAGTCATGTAAAGTACAGATTATAATATAAAGAGAAAGTCTATCTCAAAATCAAATAGCCAAGAAAAGTCACTAAGGCTAATTTAATGTATTAATACACCCAGTAATGTCATATGTCTGATTGCTACATGACGGACTTACCTGACGATTCAAAAAGTCACTGGTGCTACGTTCATGAATCCATACACACAGTGATATATCTTATATCTGATCGCTATTGGAAGAACGTTATCTGACTGTTCAAATAGTGAATAGAGCTACTCTCATACATCCATACGTCCAGTAATGAGTCATTTGTCCATCAACATAGTAAGAATTGTATCGGATGGTTCCAAAAGTTGTATACGCAAGGCCATGCATTCTGAATGTGCCACTTTTGATAGATGCAGATAAAATAAAAATGAAATCATATAATCATAATTTAATGTCAATAGCGAATATTCTACATTTATATTTTCTAAAATGTTCTTCCAAAAAGACTCGACACTACCTTGTGCAAGCAAGGTAATATTTTCTCGGTTAAACCAAGTTCAGATCTGTACCAAATATCGAAGATCATTACTGTGAGTTTTACAGACATATTATATGGACCAAATAGAATGTTTTGAAGGAGTTTGTAGCAAATCTTTACACATTCAAATGTGCTGTACTATACAAACGAACATAATGAAGAGAATAATATGTGTGAAATACGTTATTTTTAGTATTAGTATTAGTATTATTAGTAGGCCGGCTTCTTGGTCTAATTTAGAAATGCAGAGATCGATTCCCAGCAATACCACAGATATGTTTTCCGGAGGGAAATTGTTCCTATGGTCACCATAGTCTGAATAATCAGTTTTAAGTTAGATTTAATGCTTCTACTATCCCCACATAATATTTATATCATCTCATAGGGATGAGGTCACCACATTTACATGGTGTCTCAACCCCAGGAGACGGTTACATATCCGTCACTGCCAGTAGAAGACCAGAAATGTCTAACCAACAAACCCTGATGGCATACGCTAAAAAAATTATTAGTGCGTATTCCAATGTCAGCCTCATCGTGTCAGTTCTCCATTGACAGTAAAGTCAGAGTTTGAACCACGGTTGGGCTTAGACCTACGAAAATATATTTAAAAAATGAATTTAATCTCTTCCTCCATGAAAAAGAGGATATATTTTTTTTAAATACGTAACGTAAATTTAAACGTATTTCTAGATGGAATATAGATTATATTTTCAAAACCATTGATTAGAAAATTGGAATTATTTACAAGATAGAATTTACCATGTTAATGGATCTACGTTTTATTTAGCGAGTCTTAAAAATATAGGTTGAAAAAAATTATAATTTCAATAGTACAAAAAATAATCTTCCAGTGTCATAAAATTATGATTTTTATCTTGAAGTAGTTTTTTGTAAACGTAGGCCTATTTTTTATATAAATCATCTACATCCTAGCCTTGGTCAAGAAAATGTCCTGTAGCAGTATTCATGTTAGGCTGTAGACTAAAAGGTCCATGGAAGCATATGTCTATCTAGAATAGGAATCAAGAAAAAGGTAATTTTAAAAAGCAAGTTGATGTTTTCAAGGTGCAAATAGTATAATGACTGTGTAAACTCGTCAGAGGAAAAGGGGAAGGATTATAAGCAGATAAACAAGAAGCCTCACACTGTGGACTGGTCAATGTCTTCCTTATTCTTATATTTCGTACATTTATGTCTAAATGTGATAGTTCTTGGAGTTCTTATATGCGTCAAGCTAAGATGCAACCCGCTTCGCAAAATGGGTTTAAAATCTCCAAGTACAGGCAACGTCGCTAAAAGTGTGAAGTGATTATTTTCGATAATGCTTCCCGGAGTTGTACGCACAATATTTTCATCATACAGTAATTTGTTTTTAATGGACTTAAGAGGAGCTCGAGAGTTTCAAATTTAAATCATATTTGAAGGGGAAGCCGCAAGTTCAGAAAATAATTCTCTTTTTTAACATTAGTTTTTTTTGAATTCTACCAAACAAATTTTAATTATTTATTTTGTTTAGATAAAAGAATGTACTTGTAGGATAGTCATATAAAAGTTTTAAAAAAATTAACAAACGATGCAAACAGGTTGTTTAATGTAATTAAAAGTGTTGAAGATCTCTGCGTTAAAAGGTCACGTGCTGAAGATTTGCACAGAAATGATAAAACTCGATCTTACGCTTTACTACACACCCTGTTACTCGAACAATCAAGAAAGTTGACTTAGGCGTTTTTTCGTCGTGGTACGACTGGTTATGTGTGAATGTAATATAGGTTGGTAATCTGATCCAGTACGGTACCGTAAAATATATCAACTCTAGGTCACCCACCTTGGTGGGCCCGTGGTCTAAATGTCAAATTCATTTTTATTATTTTCCAGAGATGAGGATGTTGAGGTTTAAATTCCATATTGGTATATTGAGGGTGTTTTTTCCCAAATGTTTTTATACTTTTATCTCCTTTCGAATGAAGCTGAATTTCTTCTAAATTCTGCCTTCCTCACCTTTATCCCACTAATATTAATAATAAGTTCCATATGATGTACGAACGAACAGTGAGAATCTTTAGGTAAAAAAATTAGTTTAACAACAATATCTTAGTAAATTCTTGGGTTTAGGATTTTTGCTTCAATGTTGATAAACATTTGTTACAATACACAGCCCACAAACAATAACCACACAACTTTAAAACAGCCAAAATAAAACAAACTTGATCTTAATACTTACAACCAACCTCCCAAACAACTGAAGACTGTAGTGTATAAACGGGTCCAAAAACCAACACAGAATCATTGTCCACCATATCGAATCAAATCAGATTTCACTAAATCTATATTCCACCTCCTCTATCTTTAAATCTCGGCAAGGCCCATGTTCTCGGTAGAGGCACTAAAGTAGCAAGCTACGTGGCAGATCGAACGATATCCTTTACGAACCCCACCGATGAAACGAATGCAAGTAATTTATTCACCTGGAATACTTGGAGATGTAAAAGAAAATGAAATAAAACATTTACGTCCGTGGAATGCAGTGGAGGAATTCGCCTTGTATAGCAATGACACTCTGGGTAAGGCACTCCAAGTGTTTGGGGAGAGAGGATGGGGGCATTTAAAAAGCTGTTGGAGAACGAGGAGACGAATGTTTCCGGTGCACAAGAGTAAGGTTATGTGGAACACCTGACCCTGCTTTGTGATCACTTCTTGCTCGCCTCTAGAGAAGTCCATAGAGCAAGGAAAACAAGAACTCTCAGGCTATGTTTCCAGTACAGAATATTGAGGCTATGTGTAACACCTGGCCCTGCTTTGTGATCATTTCTTGCTCGCCTTTAGAGAAGTCCATAGAGCAAGGAAAACAAGAACTCTCAAGCTATGTTTCCAGTACAGAATATTGGGACTATGTGGAACACCTGACCCTGCTTTGTGATCATTTCTTGCTCGCCTTTAGAGAAGTCCATAGAGCAAGGAAAACAAGAACTCTCAGGCTATGTTTCAAGTACAGAATATTGAGGCTACGTGGGACACCCGACGCTGCTTTGACCCTTTGTATGAATGCATCAAGAGCACCTAACAGAATAAGAAAGAGAATAATTGGCATCTAAATAATGTTATTTTTTTCCCATCGCGTCTTACTCCACGTATGGACCTTTATATGATTTTACACTATTTGGGAGAGAGATGGGTTTTTTATAAGCAAGAGGAAATGTACTAACATTTGTGTGGAGGTAGAGTGGGAGACATTTTAGGAAAAATAATCCTCAGTGTAGCTGGAGGGATATAGTAGCACTGACCTTCTTGTGACTTGCAAACCAGACTTAAAGATCTTGACGATAAAATAGCACCCGACTTGGTGGCGTAGTTGACTAACGCGCTAATCGTGTTGAGCTCAACCGCTGAGGACGGGGAGATCGAGGTTAGAATCTCGGTCGAGTGAACTAGGGGTTGCTTTTCCTAAATGGTTTTCAACTCCCCCTCAACGTACATGTGGGTTCACTTCCTCTAATTCATCCTTCCCAATTCCTAATTCATTAGCGTAATTAGTACTTAAATCGTATAACCTGAACGGTTAGTAAGACGCGGTGCTAAATAATAATAATAATAATAATAATTTTAAAAAAACAGCGTGCTCACTTATGTAGGCCTACGTATTAGTGTAGTTAAAAATACGGACAGTCTAGACGGGTAGTAAGATGCGGTGAATAAAATGTCCCTAATTTAAAGAATCTGTTTTTAAGTGGTTGCTTGTAGCCCAGTGTCTAACAAAGCAATAATTTTACTAAAAATACTTTAGCGTGAAATCCAATGTAGGGACGATATGTGAGATCTTGTCCCCGTTCTTCCATGGCTGATCTCTATGAAGAGCAGAGCAGTAAGACACGGAGGGAGGAGTGTGGGTGAAGAGTGAAGGGGAGAGGGCAGAGCATTCACCTGGGGGCACGCGCTGAGAGACGAGGCGCCGCGGGCAACAGTCGACCAAGCGACGAAACGAAGAGCGAGGGAAGACCAGCGCAGACCACTATAAACGTACGGTACGTGCTCGCGAAACCAGGTGTGCCAACTCATGTTGAATCTATTGTACAGGTATTTCAGGATCAGTTTGAGTACAAAATCATATTATTGCTACCATACACATATTATGGCTAGTAAAAATTAGTATTTTAATTGATCTAATAAATATATTAACTCGCCCTAGTGGTCGCCTTTTGTGTGGACGGGATTTCCATTGACAGTTGGATCAGGTTTCAAATGCCAGTTGGGTGCAGGGAGGGTAGTTTTTCCTAAATGGTTTCCCACACTACCTCCACACAATTTGAAGTACATATCCTCTAAAATTCTATCTCCACCATTCCTAATCCATTAGCATTTTTTCTTCTTTTTTTTAAGGGTATGCATCTTGTGAATGTGGGGAATGCCAGGCCTCCACCGTGGTTCGGATTCCACGTTAAACTGTAGGTCCTCCATTTCATCTCACAATCACCCTACCATTACACATTAGCGTAAGTGCGTATAACCCGAACGGGTAGTAAGACGCGGTGCTAATAATAATAATAATAATAATAATAATTTAATGGTATGACACCTGTCTTACAACTTTTGGTGACCTAATGGTCTAGAGGTAAGATGTCGAACTTCCATACCGGAGGTCTGGGGTTCAATCCTCGGTCCCGGCACAGATTTATCAGTGTCTACTGGTCAGACATTCCAGGTCTTCTACCGGCAATGGCGGATACGTACCCGTCCTCTGAAATTGAGACACCATGTAGGTACGGTTATTTCGTCCCAATGAGATGCTGTGATGATAATGATGATTACTATGGGGTGCCAGTAGAACACTTAAGCCTAAGATAAGCCTAATTAGTGAGACCATGCGACTATAGGAACAATTCCCCTTCGGTAAAAAATACCTATGCTACCATTGGGAGTAGGAACTGTGACCTCTATACTAGTAGCCAGGAATGATGACCACAGCACTAAGAGTCCAGTCATTAACGTAGTTAAGGGATGCCTATAGCTCGAATGGAAATATACTTTTAAATATATATTTTAGACAATTTCTTGTCATGGAGTGTCGCCAGGGTGAACAGATAAACAGATCTTGTTCAAACTTTGTGTTTGGTATGGTCTGATATTACTCGTGGTCCCCCATTCAACTAATCATACCTAGTCTCTGATCTATCTTGATTATCTTATAAGTGGACATTTTGAACATCTTACTATACTTTAGTGTTATTTTCTAGGCTTTGATAGTATATACCAAAAGTGTCAGCTGTATAACATATGACTTTACTTAAGACTCCATGAAATTTGATCTAGTAACATTTTTTAGATATCAGATACTTCCATTCGTAAGAAAATTTGGGCATACGTATTTATTTATTTTATCACCACGTCTTACTACCCATTCGGGTTATACGCCTAAGTACTAATTAAGCTACTAGAGTATAGATGAGGAATGCTGAATTTATAAGAAGTGTATCCACATTTGCGTAGACACATAATGGGAAATCATTTAGGGAAAACCACCCTCAGTACACCCGACTGAGATTAAACCACAATCCTCCCATCATCGGCAGTCTAATCTATTACGGGAGTAGCACCTTAAACCATGTGGTCACTGGAGTGGGTCCAAATTAATTGTTAATAGATGGAGATGTATTTTCGTTAGTATTTGACCAATACATGTTATGCCGAGTGATGCAAACATATCATCACAGGTATAGTCTACAAATTACGTATCTTAGCAACACCCCAATCCACGCCACTGATTTCTCAAGTGTAAAATCCTATAGACATGGCCACTCAGATGGGAACTTGAGGGTAGAGAGGGAAGGTGCATAATATTTGTGAGTTTCTCCTATAGATGTTTATTTTCTATTATTTATCATTTTTAAACTATTATCTCTGCGATAACATGCATTTCAATCACCATCACTAGGCTGAATAATAAAATGTACGAGCAACTACCATATCTCTAAATCGTATTCGCTCGTTTATTTGTTTATTAGTTCTGTTAGATCTTGCTTGATCACACTGCCTCTGTGGTCTGGTGTTCATAATTCCTCGCTACAGATCCAGAAGAGGTCCTGAGTTTGATCCCCGGCACTTTCACATTTTCTGTGAAGGAGTGAGTCTAGAACGGGGTCAACTCAGGCTCGTGCGGACCAATGAGGAGCTACCTGAATGAAATAGTAGCAGCTCTGGTCTAGAAAACTGAGATTAATGGCCGCAGGGTTCGTTGTACTGGCCACATGACACCCTGTATCCACAGAAGTTGGCACTATCCACGCCAATAGATGGCAGCCACTCACTCGGTTAGCGTGTCTACATTGCGGGCTAACACCATGCATTTGGAGGTTTCGCATCGGCGTGGCATACCCAGCGACTAAGTATTAGTATAATTTAGTTTGGTTTGACGCTGACGAAAATATTGGGGATTCCCGATCGGGGTTATAATGGTGTGTTTTTTAAAGAGCATTCCACTCTTCTTACACGCAAATGCAGGTACACTTTCTTTAAATTTTATCCTCCTCAACCAGGCCTCCACCGTGGTGCGGATCCCACGCTAAGCTGTAGGTCCTCCATTTCATCTCACAATCACCCTACCATTACACATTAGCGTAAGTGCATATAACCCGAACGGGTAGTAAGACGCGGTGCTAATAAAAAAAAGTATATGTTCCGGTTATATGCATTTATGATAGTTACTCAAATGGGGATGGTATGAGGAAGGAAGAATTTTAGGGATAATCTACTCACCTTCGCAGTGGAGTGGGAAACTATTTAGGGAAAATCACTCTTAGTAGACTCGATCTGGATTCAAACTCCAACTATCACGTCATCATCAGATCAGTGTAATATGAGTGTGATGCCTTAGACCAGGTATCCCTACACTCATCAGTATTGAGGCTACAGTCAAATTTGTAAAATTATTTCACGAGCTACCCAAATTAGAAATTTGCTATTCCACGTATTGGCCATTGTTGTAACATGTACAGAGGTTAAGTCATCACACCTTTATTCAACCGGAGGTAGGCTCTGTGGCTTGATTCGTAATTTTAATGGAAATAATGTAAAAAATATTAGTACATTTGGTACCAAACGCACTTTTTTATACCATAAATCAAATTATATGTATTGTTTTTCTCAATAAAATTGTAGTCAGATAGCCTATATATATTTTCTACACATATTCTGCAGCTTACTGAGAAGAATGGCATTCACCTTAATAAACAATTTGATTATTTGTGACCCGCCTCGGTGACGTAGTTGGCTAACGCGCTTGTCGTGTTGAGCTCAACTGCTGAGGACGGGGAGATCGAGGTTCGAATCTCGGTCGGGTGAACTGGGGTGGTTTTTCCTAAATGATTTTCCACTCTCCCTCCACGCAAATGCGAGTTCACTTCCTCTAATTCAACCTTCCCAATTCCTTATCCATTAGAGTAATTAGTACTTAAAGCGTATAACCCGAACGGGTAGTAAGACGCGGTGCTAATTATTATTATTATTATTATTATTTGTGGTGAATGGCTCCTCAATTACGTTTGATTGCAGTTATAAAAATTTTAATTTGTAAGCCAGCCTCTATATTTGTTTATGCCGCCTTTAAATGAAAATGATTACACATAGGTACCGTAGCCCCATGGTTTCTTTGGTGCTGACTGACAACTCACAGCTGACTTCTGACAGTCAACATTTAGGTATATACCTAAATTTTGACTGTCAGACGTAACAGATGCTAAACAAATATGTTTGCAGATCACTTGATTCGGCGTAGGGATATATAATTTGGTCTGGTAACTTTTCAAAGTCGTCATAAGACAGCTGTGAGCTGTCAGTCAGCACCAAAGAAGCCATGGGGCTGCTGTAGATAGAGATGAACCACGCCCTCACTATGAGTGCAACATTAACCAGAGCTCGGTTGGCACGACGTCAGCACCATCTGCTTTGCTAGTCTTAGAAATATTGGGGTTCGAATCCAAGCTGGGTGTGTTGAAGGTGGCTTTCCACTATTTATACATGCAAAACTGGGCTACAATTCCTTTAAAATGCCATATTTTTTTTATCCCCTGACCATTATTACGAATAACGTATGCTGATAACCCCGTACAGTCTGAGTATTGATAAAAGAGTTTTTTGACAGTAGTAAAAGTTTATAGTCAAGTCGTGTGATCTGCCACAGTCACTTTTGATTGATAATATCAATACCTATGAAATAATATTGGTCAAATAGTTGTATCTATTTCAGTTGTATATGCATCTAAGGCGTCACTATCACAATAGACTAGGATCCTGATGACGGGGGATCAGGGATCTAATTCCGGTCGGGTGTACTGAAGATGGTTTATATTAAATGGTTTTACACTTGCTCTCTCTCTCTCTCTCTCTCTCTCTCTCTCTCTCCACGTGATTTTTGGAACGCTTCCAATAAATTTAACCTTTGTTATCCCCAGCATAGGAGCGTGATTAGTACAGTACATATGATTGTAACCCAAACGAGTAACAAGGCGTGGTGCTCTTTTTTTTTTAGGAAAAAGAAATGTACATTTTAATAGTTATTTCCTATTTGTGAGAAGCCTTCCACATACAGCCAATATACAAAATTGCATTAATAGAAACAGATTTTAACTTTATTCACACGGTGATATCAACAGTTGCTGAATATCCGTTAAGAGCGTAGCGGTGTTAGATGAGAAACTTTTTAAATGAAGATAAAAAGTTGTCATTAATTCCAGGAGATCTTTGTCAGATATTCAACAACTGATGATATTATTATATGAAGAAAATTAAACTTTATGTTTGTATTGAAGCAATATATAATTTATTTTGGCCAAAAACAAGTTTGCTATAAAAACTGTAAAAATACTACCCTTAGCTGGCCATCCCTTCAACCCCACCTCAAGATCAAAACGTGATTGTGTGACATATATGAGTTATCACAAACTGTGAAAGAAACCAGTGTGTGCCTATTTTAATAAGTTTTCTCTAAAATCAACTAAAACCAGAATGTAAATCAATATGGAAGAAAAATATTGGCAAGCTTAATAAATGAGTGGTGTGATTTAGGTTGCTCATGTCCGCGGCTACCGTGGCTGATGTGAGTGAAACCGGCTCACTCGGACAATGCGGAGCGGTGCTGGAATTTGGTCCGGACAGCCTCTCTCTCCTTCTTTTCCCTCCCCTCCCCCGCATCGGACACTCAAATACCAATAATCCGTTGCGCGGTACGCAACCTTGCCGCACACTTTTGTGTCGCATGCCACCAGGAGGTTCCAAACTTGGGACACTTACTATTGTACAGTCTCTTCCGGGATACATAGGCCTTTAACAGAGTCTGGCAATGAAAAAAAAGCCCAGCAGCAATAGATAACACTGTTCATCACATTCGTATTACGATAATCTTAGCCCAATAGAACTGCGAATAGAAATTCAATCCAAATTTCGATTTGTTTAATTTGGTGAGAATCTTATCCTAATAATATAATATTCGGATAGATAAACAAATGACAACTGAACACGAATATCAAACCCGGGGCCTTTGGCTTAACGTACCGATGTTCTACCACTGAATGATCAAGGGATAATCCCGTGCTCAAAGTAATTCTTCATTCATATTTTAAGGCAGAGAATGACCTTTAATTCGGGACGAGATCTGTGGTGGAGCAATAGAGCACGCAACCAAAGGTACCGGGTCTGATTCCCAGGATCAGGTTTCAATTTACAATGTATTCGATTATGATTCGGATACTGTTGATTTCTGTAACTATATAATAATTCTTCTCACTAGCTTCGCCTTTCATATGTATTTAAATGTATATCATTTCTTTCTTAAATGTTAATAGAATAACCCCCCCCCTCCCCCAAAAAAGTAATTTTAAACAACGTTATTTTCTACAAAATTCAAGGTGGGAATTTAATGTTCCGGCTTTATCGTTTTTATTAGGTTTTGTGTTATTTACACTTTAAAACTACAATCGGCAGGAGCAGCTTCTGTTGTAGCTAGCTCAGCTCGAAACAGGTGTTATCATAGTGTGGTTTTCTGTATTCTATTTTCAAATTAATTAAAAATGGAAGCTACAAAAAAGTGTTATCACTTTTTTTTAAATAAAACGAAGTCGAAATAAAGACTTATTTTAAAATAAAAAACTCTTTAACAGATTCCAATGTCATTGTCAAGTGAGGAATTGTGAAATCTGCACATCGATAAGTGTTTTAGTTAGATCGTAGTCGTGTATCTAATTTTCTTGTTAATCTTAAGAGGCCATCTCGCGTCCGATCGTATCGAATATTAAACACAAGATTACGCTGTAGCCATAAATGGCATCCAATTACGGTTCCACGCATTCTTCACTTGACAGCAGTTAAATTGACATCTGTGAGAAACTATATATTAGCTGTTTCCCGCGACTTCGCTCGCGTTTTCACTTTTTTTATGACTCGCGTGCCACCTATTGAAAACTACAGAAACTGGGGGTAAAATTACTTAGGTTGTTATTCAAAAAATCTGGCTACATCATAAAGGGAGCCTCTGTGCAAGATTTCAGCTTTCTAGGTCCAAAGGTTTGGGCTGGGCGTTGATCTAATAAGAAATAAGGCAACTTTAAGGTGAAAATATAAATCATCTTTATTCCCTATCCAGTGGGAATTTCGGAAAATCATGAAAAATAGTTATTAGTGACTATAATTACCTACTTACATGCCAAATTTTAAGTCTCTAATAATTATAGTTACGTAAATAAGTCAACTTTAAAGCGAAAATATAAATCCCCTTTATTTTCTATCCCGTGGTAATTTCATAAAATTCGGCCTTGTTCCTTGTCTACGTCATAAAGGGAACCTTTGTGCAAAATTTCAGCTTTCTAGGTCCAAGGGTTTGGGCTGGGCGTTGATGAGTCAGTCAGTGAGTCAGGACTTTTCTTTTTATATATATTGACCTTGATAGTCTTGAGGTAAGGTGCTCGCCTCAGGACCAAGTGTTCATGGGTTCAAAACTAGCTTATGTCGAGTGAATAAAATCCATAGCACAATTTCCTTCGGAGGAGAAGTAAAGAGACTGCCTCATCTCTATCGTACGTAAAAAATCTGGAAGTTATGTGAAAAATACCTTTCCCAGCAAAATTGGTAGGCCCATTCACTCTCGCTCATAGACATGTAGTGTGTGAAGCAACAGGGAACCACCATACTTTCTGAACTTCCCTAATATATGGGATGTGTTCCAGATGGTGCAGACAGCACTAGTCAGCCGAAGGGTTGAGTGCATGCCCAGTTACGGATGGAAGAAATTCCACTAAACCGATCTTCAGGTTGTTGACCTAAGAAGACGATATACATATAGATACATCAAAATGTTTACATTTCAATTTTGCCGTATATCTTTATATATTGTAAAATTATTTCACTGGAATTAAGTCAACTGTTTTCGTATGAAGACTCCATGTAAACTGTAGGAAACAAGACCTGGTTTGATAATTATTACCTACCTAAGCTATGCATTATCCGAGAGGAGAGATGGGATCTAAATGGCGACACTTTAAGGGATAATATATCGTCATACTATGATATTTATCAGGGGAATTACAGCTCTTGTTATGAAATTTCAAAACCTCTAAAATAAATCTTCAATATTTACTATCTGATATTGTGAATCTGCTAAATAAAATATCTATATGAGAAAAGCTAGGTCCTTAGTTCTAATTATTTACTTTCAAATCTGCTATATTTCGCGTGAAAAATTGATGAAAAGGATTTTACTTATTCACATGTGAATGATTTTTTTTTTAATTATAAAAGTTAAAATGCAATTATTTCAATCTCTTAGGAAATTATAATTGTGTCTCTTCCATTTTTTCAAAGATCATATTTGGAATTAATAAACCACATCTTAGAAAACACGAAATTTCTGGACGTCTGCAATGCGTCTCAGTAATTCGGTTTCCGCCTTAACACAAACTCCCAGACACAAATCAGTAGATTGACCTTCTGGTCCACAGTTTACGTGCACCACCTCTTACTATATTACCTGTCCGGGCTATTCACTTATTTATTTTACTTAGTAGGGGTTATAAAGGGAAAGGATATGTGCCAACACTTGCTTAGCTGGAGATTGGGAAACCATTTAGAACAAATCACCTCAGTGGTTGCATCCTGGATTTGATCCCCTGTCACCACGCAACCAGATACTAAATCAGATAAAGACAAGACTAACCTCTTAGTCCGCATGCCATTATTATATTTTCAACTAAACTTCTGCCAAGATCGTTTATTATATTAATAACTATTACATCTGGACATGGAATAAAATCCTGGTTATTTCTTAATGTAGAATCATTTAACTTTGGAACGTTAAGATTTTAAACCTTAAAAATATACTTAAATGCTGATATCAAAAATGATAGCGCCCTTGTAAAAAAATGAATGTAATTGGTTGAATATAAAAGATAAGGTTGGTTAATGTCCTTATATTTTAAGTTTTATATAGCAAATAAATTTTTGGCAAAATATATAAATATTTATATTCTTATAATAGATACATTTAGTTTAATTTTCCACACACACTCCTCTCAAAAGTTCTTGAATAATTGTCATGAGCATTGCAGCATTTGAAAGATATATTGTTAAATGAAGTGAAACATTCCTGGTTAAATCCCACAACGCCATTGTCAGATATTTAAAAACTATTGAGACAACTATGTGTATAAAATTAAACAAAACGTATTTACTCTACCAATATTTTATTTGATTTGATTAAAAAAGGTATTCTGTTTTAAAATAAAGATTAATAATACGAATATTAACTTGAACTCTCTTTAATCCCATCTTAAATACATGTTTACAATTTATTTAGTATGGTTTAATTCTACATAAATAGCAGTTTACTATAACAAGTTTATCTATCTTTTACAATTAATAAGATGTCATTGGACCCATTACCTTTTTACGACTATTATTTTAATAAAGTAATCATTTAGTTACACTTGACTTGGTTATTTGGCTATTTATATCAAGAAACCGGTTCAACCCACGTCAATTTATTTTTAAAGCAGAACAAGTTTAAATAATTTATTTTGCCCATAAAAGATCTCGGTAAGAACAAGTTACAATCTAAACTTATATTGCCACAAGATGTGTTGCTTTATTGAATTTAATATTCATCCCTGAGGCAAGGATAGGGTAAGAAGGACGAATCTTGTGGTAGGCTATTATTATAATATGAGTAACATGGGGGGGGGGCGGGTAGCGATATTTGTTTAATATTAATATTTCCCTTCCGCTTTCTGAAATAATCGATTACATCTAGAGTCGATAACAAAGTAGCTTAACGACCAATTCACCAAGTCACCTTTTAAGCACCTTGTTTTAGAACACCCTACATTTATTTTCGTCATGAAAGGTAAGATAATACGTTTCACACTCATAGAGAACAACCGTTAAAATTGTTTTATGTATTATGAGTATTATGAGTTTTGCATTCCTTGAACGCGTTAACAACTTATAGACCAAGTAATAGCATTAATTTTCTTACTGTATTCTTTTCTTGATTTCTAATCTAAATATAGTTATTTATAGCTAAATTTGATCATAAAATGTATACTCATTAGCCATATAAAATTATAATTATGTTGTCCTTAGTAATATATAAATTATTGTCATCAATCTGTGTTTTTTGTAGGATTATATACTTAGTATCTTCAAAATTCACTTAAATCCTATTTTATTACTTGCGTTTAATAACAGGTGAGAAAAGAGCATGCTAATTGCTACTACCATCAATATATACTAAACAAATAACATTAGTGCTAGTTTGTAAACAACTTAATGTAGTTTTTTAAGGTCTTTTTATTGAACGCATCCTATTTTTTAGATAAGAATCGAAAAATGTATAGTCAAGGGAATTTCAGCAAGTACGATAGAAAGAGTTCCCAACTTGTGACTTTGGATTAAATTAATAAATGTATTTATTTAGCAGTGCTTGTTCTTTCAGCCCAGTGATTAGGAAGGTCTAATACATATCTAGGTTAATATGGATTGGCCCCGGTAATAGATGTAATTTAAATAGCCTATTATATATTGGTTTAGTCCAACTCTCCTGATACTATAAGGCTTACCCTTGATTTGAGTGTTTTACAATGTGTTTTGTTGTTTTAGGTTAACTTAGACTTAAATTAGGTTTTTTTTATTTATTTTATTTAGCACCGCGTCTTACTACCCGTTCGTGATGTACGCTTGAGTACTAATTACGCTAATGGATTAGGAATTGGGAAGGTTGAATTTAGAAGGAGTGAACCCGCACTTGCGTAGAGGTAGAGTGGAAAACCATTTAGGGAAAACTTACCCCAGTTCACCCGAAATCAATCAAGTTCAACACGAAACAAGTGCGTCAGCCAAGTACGCCACCGACGCGGGTACATTGGGTTCTTATACACATCTGTTTTTATATTAAGATGTACTTTAAATGCAATAAATAATATATATTACAGCAGAACTTTTTAAATTTTAAGATCAAGGAATATCTTTAAAAGTTTGAATCAAGCATTTTCATGTGTATCCAGGCACCCGGTACACAATAAATCAATAACCTCAAAATATCTAACATATAATCATACACTTTTTACATCCTGTGTAAAACACATATGCTATATATATATATATATATATAATTATATATGTATATATAAAATAATAATAATAATTCAATCAAAATATATAAACTTGGAAAAATTGGTATACGAAAAGTGCAGACTTAGCATAAATGATGAAAGCCTAGGAGCAAACACACCCCCTATATTAGGAAGTCCACTCGCCGGCTGTGGATAACTTCCCCACTTTCTCATTAACTATGTGTCAATGCAAACTACAACTTTATTCGACACTTTCAGCATCAAGATGCCTTAATAAATATGGGTATAGACATGACAAAATTAACAATGTAGAGGTTTGAATCAACCAAATATTTCCTTCTAAAATTCAAATTAAATGTTATTTTCTACCGTTGAGTTAAATAGAGATTTCATGGAGAACCATAGAGGGTTCAAGCTGTCCAATTTTTTGAATTAACCAATGTAAAATTAGCTAGATTATTATTGAGATGATGGGGCCAGGATAAATTCCTGACTTGGCTGAAAAATGTATATTTAGTAAATTTTGAGCGTTCCCTTTCAATGTAATATATAAACGGATGCGAGGAACTATAGGTTATGTCTGTTCTCGATTTAATTTTGTTCATAGATAGTCTGCTGCTCAAGTCATTAGATTCATAAATATAGCTCTAACTACTCTAAATAATAATCTAAAGTAACAATAAAAACACTACTCGACAGGACTGAATGGTGCTCAAAATGCAGCTTGTCAAACATGGAGTGAAAGAGTGTTGCCTACCCAACAGACTTTAACATACGTTTGAGGACTATTACATTAAATGCTTATTACTATATGAAGTCGTCATTAAACACGCTACCATGACAATGATGGAACTACTTGTACTCGGCTAAAATATTTATAGAGTAGCTCGTAAGCTTCCAAATTGTACTTTTCACACTTCTTTGTTATTTAAAAATTAATTTAATGGAAATATTAAAAGTTTGAAATAGAACTCATTTACATAATAATAATTATAATGATGTAGTGTTTTAATTTTTTTACGGTTTGATGTGTACTTAAATATATAACAATAAGAAATACTTTTTTGAGGCACCAAGGCATATTACAAATTTGTGAGACATTCGAATCAGCTAAAGCTTTGATCGAATAATTTAATTAAGTGTTTACTTATGCAAGTATCTCCCTGATTATAAATACAACATAGGTAAAAATAAAGGCTTTAAATAAGACCTCTAAAATTTCAACTTTTTATTAATGGAATCATGTATCATATTCCTAAACTGTGTATATATTATATCTAAAATGTGTTGATTATAATCGATAAACTGATTGATAAACATTTTTTACAACTTCAAACGAAAATCAGCCCTGTTTTTCCAGAGCTTCGGTTAAAAATATGTATTAAGGTTTGGTACCTGCTGAGGTAGATGAATATGGGTACTTTACCCAACGTATTAACATAAATTCGGGCTATTTTATTATTTAAATATACTATTGGTACAGGTTTGAATTTGGTATGGTTTAAAATAAATATATTTGAATATTCATGGAGGGATAGTGGTTAGCCATTATGTGGGAAACTATATCAGAACATCTGTACTGTATTCGATACCCAAACTCACTGTAGCTAGAAAATGACACTATACGAACTTGACGTCTAGTCTGCTTGTCCACCAATGCAGATGAATGCTGGGTAAGTATATCCACGTGGTATAACTATTTTAGGCACTCACACTCACTGCCTGTTCATTATTTGTATGCAGATGTCATTTACGAAGGAACAATGAAGGGAGTTTTTAAATAAGACAACTCCCTCACGATAATTTTGGTCGGTAACGACCCCATCTATATGTCAATATTAATGTTGTATATCTTTCATTCACCGCGGTATAATAGCCAATTAGTCAATTCATGTAAAGGGCTCTTCACCTGCTAAATGCAGACCTTGACTTCATATCTGTATTATGTATTGTTCTTGACTAGAGCATTGTAATATATAGTAAATATTAAAAACATCCTTTTTATGTGTGTGTGTCCCGCAGATTAAACAGCGGCCATTGTGAGGATACTTGCTCATTATTTTGATAACGTGTTTACGGACGCTAATTTAAAATATACCCACTTCAGGGGCCAAATGGTCTAAGGCTTGGTCTAAGGCGTCCCTCTAACGTTAGACTGGCATTCTTAAGATGGAAACATTCAGGTTATAATCCCGATTATTTCCACTAAGTGTGGTTTTCCTAAATGGTTTCCCACTTTCGTTCCACGCAAATGTGAGTAGATTACTTCTAGAATGCCTCTTTCCTCATCCGTAGCCCATTAGAGCAATTATCATATATGTGTTGTGTATAACCTGAACAGGTAATAAGAGACAGTGATAAAAATAACTATGACGTAACTTATGATGAAGCTTTAATTTTGTAAAAAAAATCAAGTGTTTTTATTTATAAGAATGATTTGAGTAAAAAATAAATCAAGAAAAAATTATTGTATTTTGTATAGTGAATCACGTCCTACTACCTTTTATGACTAGCTAAAAACTTAAACTATTGGATTAGGAATACATACAGTATAATTTATATAAAATATACTCATATTTTTGGGGAGGGAGAGTGTGAAACCAAAAACCCCTTCAGTACACTCCACAGGGATTTTAACCACAATATTCTCATAATCATAAATACAGTCTATTTAGAGAATGATGCCTTGAACCATTTGATCACCAAAGTGGGTTTGATATATTTTAAGTAAGATATACCTCTTTCAGTGATCGAATGTTTGAAAGCATGTTTGTCGTGATGTATAAATAAGGGGGTTCCAGGTCTCGTATGTAAGTTGGATGCAATCAAGTTGAGTTTTTTTTGTTAATGGTTCACCACTCTATAGTCACACAAATACGGGTACATTTTTATCTCCAGGGTCTGGATATTGATGACTGAAAATGGTTAAAAAAACATATAAACTTGTCTAGAAATTCTTAAAAATATATATTTTTAATGGCTTAATTAGATGAGTAAAAACTCGTTATAAATGCACACGAGTAACTCAAACACGCACTTTACCAAATTTCAAATGCAATGAAAAGCATTTAACAACTAAACTTTACAATCCATTAAATATAATAATGATTTACAAATATGTGCTTCGGAAGTATTAGGTTAGCTACTCCTTTCCAAAGGAACTCCTTCCAGCTTGGTTGCACTCTATCAGGAGGAATAGGTATTTTACAACATTACAAGCAAAGATGAGTCATTGTCTACATGATATTCTCATTCCGACCCCTGTGTATTGAAAAAAAAATATGTTTGAGTGTTTAGACATTTATAAAATATCAATATTGATTAAAATTATACCTATTGAATATGGATGCCTTGAAATGGCTCGTAAATGTCTAGAAATGACTAAAATATATTATTAAAAACTACTCAAAAATTAAGCAAAGCAATAAAATATTACCTTTTATTGAAAAATGACAAAAAATTACCTACAGCATATATATATATTTCTATGATAAGGGAACTATGAGCAAGGTGTTTGTACTTTTGAGCATTGAATGAGATGGAAAAAGTTATCTAAATCCAGGATATGCTGAATTACCATAAAAAATATTTATTTGTTGCTACGAAATAATTTTGAATTATGTATATTATTAATATTCATTATTTTGAATTAAAGATTTCAATATGAAAGCTGAAGTTATTATCACAGCTGCTAATAAAATAAATACATTTTCGATATATGTATATATACAGAGCAAACATGTCAATACTAAATTAAATAACCAGACTCTTCAAGGCAGACACCAAGATATACTTACACGTAAGAACATCAGAAACGCTATCCTGAAACTATCTAACGTAACTTGGTACATAGCTGATCACACAGAGATACTAGATACACGAAAAACTGATTTTCATCCATGATAATATCAAGAAAAAAAGGGCAACTAAGGCAACACTTAAATTCCAAGACGAATAAATAAATACGACCTCAGCTAACAACGATTCTACAAATGAGCTAAACTAAAGCCAATTCAAATCCATGTTTAAGAAATAAATAAAATAAACTATAGAAATAAAAAAACATTTATGAGTAGAAGCTACCCTAATTTCTTCCTTACATTCCAGACCAAACTGCCCCTATAACAGATACCTCCCACCTTCGCACCCCCACACAAAAATCATTCACACATTATCTTATTATTTTCATACCCAAAGGGTAATAAATAATAACATGAATAACACGTAACTGTTTACTCTGCTCTTACAAAGAGGATAAGAGTTAGCAACTGCAACCTGTAGCTCGTAAAACCGATCGGCCAACACCAAGGGGACTACGAACTACAAGGTAGGTGTCTGCGCATCCCCAAGGTCAGCCGAGGGAGGTAATGACGTCAGAATTGAGCCTACGGACTAGCAAACACACTTGGTGTATGCCTTTAAAAGAAGCAAATTTACCATTGATGTACTTGCAACTGCAAGCATTTTAAAATTATTCAGTTATTGATTTGACATATTCAATTCAAGGTTGACCATAAAAGGTGGCAAAAATCGTATGGATTAGACAAAAATAAACACGTTAATGTGTTTCGGAAAGTGGCCAAATAAACTATTAACTACGTATTACCAATCTGAATCATGCACCTCCATAGTATCTAGTTCCTCAATCATAGGGCAATAGTTGAAATTCATTTCTAAACTAATCTATTATTAGTATGGGTTATTTTAAATTCACTTTCTGAAGTTGGTGATTGTATCAGAACCCAGATTCTTAACTTACTTTATTCTAGAACCGACATTTCACTCAGTCCCCTGGCTGTTAATTCATCCTTTTGAAAGAGGAAGACCCGATTTGACCCATTATACATTTTCCGAATATATTGGAAATCGAATCTGGGACAATAGTTGAGTAGACAAACTCGCCACTGGCTGAGCTCAGGCGATGGACTTAGAAAAAAATACAACATTTTTGTAATTATTACCAAGCAAGATATTTAATTTAAATAATATGAGTCACGCTCCACATTTATCAATGTCCATACACGAGTATGACGTAATTCTCGCATACCTATTAAATATGTTTCTTCCTTCACGGAACTGTTTCAAATCTCGTTTGATTCACTTGACAAGCAATTAGACTGCAGTCGATCTTGGAAACTAGCCCATTCAACAAGGATGGGTAACTTGGCGTGTGCAGGCCACTTCTGACCCACAATCTAGAATTGATAACATAGTAAGGTATTCATTAGTTATCAAGCCGAGTACAATGTAAATAAGCAGCTATAGTCTTGTTACAATAAAAAAAAACTCTTACCAAATGCAAAAATAATTACAGATGTGTAAATAGTCACAAACGATGAATATAGACATAATTTATATTAAAACGGTCAAAATTGACTTCATCTTAAAAGAAAACTCCCACCGTCAGCTCAAATTTATGAGTATATGAAAAAATATATAATTACAATATGGAAACATATTTAAGAATATTAAATTGAATTGACTATATCGAACACAAATAAGACATAAATTTATATAAATAAGGAATATTAAGCTAGTTTATATTATTTTTAATGTATTGAAGTCCATTAGTAGCAATACATGTCTTTATTATCTAACCTAGTGTAATAGAATGAGCTGAATAATTATGTAGAGATTAAATGAAGATAAACCTCCGGTTAATCTCAGACCAACGGCCTTATGGGTATGATTTTTTAACCAGTGATTTACTACATATACGGGCTTTGTATTGTATTATAATAGTTATTTATAGATAAAAAGGTAGAATTTAGATTAAATGTACCCACTCATTAATGGAGGGATAATGAAAACACATTTAAGGAAAATCTCAGCTGGTATTAAAAACCTAATATTTAAATTATAGTAAAACTAAATTGAATTAGCCTGACACTTACTCCGCTTGTCCATCGATGTGGTTAGGTATGAGTCATACGTGCCAACTTCTCATCAAACCCAGTCAGTGAATTCCACTTTACGTTCCCTGAGAAAAAGGGTGCCCTCTACACTTGATTAGTCACTCATTTCACTTGTAAATTGGTCTAGAAATGACACGCGTCAACAAAAAAAGGCACCTGTTAATTTTAATTCGTGGCGTTGCGTTGGTCCGTTTAGGCATGCTAGCCGGCCAGGCCCCTTCACCCACATCTCCGCCCTGGGCCGCTTTCTACGGGACTGCCTTTTGGCCCGGGGAACAAGGGGACATGTCCAGATATCTTCGACATTTAATATAAGGCATTACCCCAAGACATGCTTGAATGGCACTTGTCTAAAGCATAAAGGATTTGAGGGACGTCTTAAGGTGGCGTGTAAGTGAATACGAGTAATGTTTAGGTTTGTATTTTTGCAATTTGTATAGCAAAAAAAAAAAATTGTTTGGAGCAGAACAAATAAAATATTGCTTCATTAGGATACACTTTGTTTAATTTTCTACACGTTATAATGCTAACAATTCTTAAACATCTGTTAAAGACATCGTGAGATTTTAACAGGACTGTTTTTTTTCTCTTAAAAAGTTTATTATTATACTCCATTACGCTCATGAGTCATGACATATTCAAGAATTGTTGAGATTAATATATGTATGTAGAAAATTAAACAAAATGTATTTATTCAAACAATATTTTATGTATTTTAAACAAAAAAGGTTTTGCTATAAAATCTGGAAAAACACTTACCTTTATTCGTGTTCCCATCCATTTAATCCTAATATACTCTTGTATATATACAATGTGACCCGCCTTAGTGGCCGCATGGTCTAAGGCGTTACTCTCACAATAGACTAGACTACCGATGACGAGTAGATTGGATCTTGAATTGCGGTCTGGTGTACTAAATGTGATTTTCCCTCAATGGCTTTCCACGCTCATTTCACGCAAATGCGGAAACACATCCTCTAAAAGTTTAAACCATTCTAATCCCTAACAAAATAGTTTCATTATTAAATATGCGTATAACATGAATGGGTAGTAAGAAGACGTGATAAAAATTATAATTCATACATATATATTATAGTTTATATACAAGTATACATAGAATATATATAAATAACAAAACCAATTTTAATTATATTTTTACTGACTGATTAAATATACACGCCCTTATATATATACTCATTTGCTCGTTGGAGGCTCCGCCTCCAAGCCCCTGGTAGTTTTTATTTGCAAGTTGATGTAAACTAATGTAATTCCAAAGCAGTTTTTTGATAGGTCTTACCGTTTAGCCACAAGAAACCTCCAAAAAAAGATCCGCACTGACTTTAAAATTGCTCCACTATTTTGAATCTTTTTTCGGGGGTTAAAAATCAATTTATTTGAATTTTTTGGAATTTTCCCGTCGGTTACAATTTTGCCAAATTTCAAGTTTCTAGCTCATTTGGAAGAGGGTAAACATTAATGTCGGTGAGTGAGTCAACCATGTGGCTTTATAGTAGTATAATATATAGATAGATAGATAGATAGATAGATAGATAGATAGAGAGAGAGAGAGAGAGAGAGATTTTACACTTGCCATTATATATAACAAGATCACTTTAATTTGAAGTTATTCTATTTTTATTTATTAATTAAACATATACGGAGTTATATTATATATATATATATATATATATATAGAGAGAGAGAGAGAGAGAGAGAGAGAGAGAGAGAAATAAATAAATAGATATGTATAATCATATTTATAGATAATTAAATAGATATATATTTACAAAATTATGTATAAATAAATATATATAATTGCGTGTATGATTCCAATAAAAAGAAAATTAGTTCAAATTAAAGTGATTTTGTAAGATATATATATATGTATAGATAGATAGATAGAATAGATGGACAGAAAGATGGATATATAGCTAGACAAATAGATAGATAGATGTATGGATAGAACGATAGATAGCGTACATAATCCTTGTAATGCAGTGCTAGAGTAGTAGATAGAAATAGGTTGAGGGGCACTAGAAACAATTAATATTTATGTCACTTAGCCTATTTATATTCACTTCGCTAGCACATTGAGACCAGTGAGGGAATTTTACCACATTAAAAAAAATTGAAAATAATTAATTGAAAATGTATGAATTATTTAACTGGTCCAAATTTACTGTTTTCAAGTAAGAATACAAAAAACTGCATTTTTACCCTCTTTTTTTTGTTCGAGCGTAGATCTTGTATCTAACACCTCGCGATGCAATGTGCTCCCAACACATGGACTGTTAATTTAAGATGTAAGAAGACATGTTTAGAGGAAGTGCAACCACACAAGGCTAGAAATATTAAGAGAAACTTACAATTTATCAATTACATGTGTAGAATCACACGAAGCCAGAATTTCAACTTACCTTACCTCCAACGGTGACAATATGCAACGTGAGTCTAATGGGAAGATAGACTTGGCCATACTTTACCATAATACTCTATTGGTGAACTTCATAATTTAAATATATAGTTCATCTAGTATACTATTTTTTTAGCACCGCATCTTACTACACGTTCATGTTATACGCTAATGTACTAATTACACTAATTATTTAAGTATTAGGAAGGCTATATTTAGAATAAATGTACCCGCATTTGAATGGAGGGATAGGGGAAGACTATTTAGGAAAACCACCCTCAGTACACCCAACCGAGATTTGAACCTCGATCTGCCCGTCATTAGTAGTCTTGTACACTGCGTGAATAGCACATTAGACTATGTGGCCTCCGAAAGCGGGTAAGAACTATTACTCAGAACAAAGGTGTCTAACATTTTTTTAAATAGCTAGAATCAGAGTTAATCGTTTCAAAATAACGTAATGACTTTTGTTATAGAAATAATTCTTATGATATTTTAATACTGTCAAACAGGAATAAAATATTTTAAAGTGACATTATAGATGTGTTTGAAAAAATGTCAGTGCATTCCAAACAAAATAAATATACATGTATTCATATAGCCGAGTTTCTCAACGGTGAGATGTTTCCAATAGGCTTTAGAGCAGAGGGTGCCAACCTTTTTTCGCTTTCGTACCCCTTGGCAAACCATTTCCATAATTTGTGCCGTTAATTTTTTTTTTTAACAAAATGTTGTTTACTACAGTAACCTAGTAGTTATTTTGGATTTATTTGTTACAACTGAAAATAAATGGCTATTAATAGGGTTATAAAACAATATGATAATGAGCTGAATAAAGAGTATAGATATTTTTACATTCAAAAAGCAAAACTTACATAAAAACCAACAAATTTAATTTATCTATTAATAATTATAAACAAATATTTTATTTTTTAAATTGAAATAACTTTCTCAAATTTAAATATTGAATAATCCGTCCCCCCCGCCTCCTTCCATATCATTGAGTTAGTTTCACCACTTTTGAATAATATATTGTCTTACACTCTTTCCGCCACTAATCAAATATATTCGCGTACCCCCAAACGTCCCGTCACGTACCCCACGTTGAGAACCGCTATTATAGAGGATAGACCTTAGACAAAGATTGAAACGAGATTACAAAACAGGAAAGGGTTTTCAATAGAGGTAGACCCATGCTAAAAGTATTAATTCCAACATTAATAATTCCTTGTCGACCCAAAATCTTTAAAATTATATAATCTAATGCCTTTACAAATTAATACTTTAAGAAATACTTTCATTAAGACAATGCATATAAGATAATGCTAATAAGCCTAACCAAACACAACATAAACTAATTTTACAGAACTAAAACTTTCAAAGAGAGCTTAACGTATTTATATCTTTGCTCTTTTAACTTAAACTAAATATCCTTTCGAAAAAGGTTGCTTTGTTATCAACATATATTATTTTTACATTCATTAATGTTTCCAGTCTATGTCCTGAATCGGTGTTTTATTCAAGGCATATTATTTTCCACTACCAGCTTGCTAGTCCTTCCTTAGCTTCATATACCTTATAATCTAACTTAAGACAAGGACAGACACAATATACAATCCCCGGCCATTAAATCATCAATGTAAAAGGGTAAACCCATATTGTATCAATGAAAATATTTATACCATGTTAGGAATCGAACCAGGGACTTTTATCTCAGTAGATAGACGCGCTACTGACTGAGCTTGGGTGTCAGATACTTATAAATCCTTTACGAATTAAAATATAATATTGGTTAATAATATACATCAAAGAATAACTATCTCGCACTAAAAACTACTTGTTTCTGATATTAGAATATTAAAATCCACCTTCAGATTAGAATGCTGGGCACATGGTTAGTATGTACCCAATCCTAACATTGGAGACAAATGTTATTTCTTATTGTAAAACTCATATTAATACAATTTTGCACCATTCGAACTTATAATTACACTAATTGATCTTGGTTCATACATGCATAGTTTAGAAAAAATTTATTAGCATTGACGTATAGGAAGATTGAAAATTCATTCATAAAAAAATTTCTCAGTCTCTCAATACACATGGCCGGTATTTAAGCCACGAAATACCCATCTCTTGAGAACCAGGTAACTTTTATTGTATTACGATATATTTAACTACTCAATTTATTCACAATAATATATGGGTCTGATATGTAATCCATGTTAACACCGACGTTGGTCCAGACAAGATGACGCACCCGCCTTTGTTCATTTGTCCACTGGTACGTCAGATTCATTATAGGCTACATTGAGAAGGGTATGTCAGGATACCCCGTAATCTTTTCCAAACTCCAGTTAGGCAAATTCTGTAGCTTTTTCTCACATTCGCCCTTTCAAACTTCCTTCCTTGGTAGAAGATATGAATAACATCGTTTTCTAAATTATTTCCAAGAATATCAATTTCCTGGCATAGACTGCCATCTATGATTGTAAATACGAAACCCTTATTTTATGTTTGCCTGGGAGCGCATTTTATTGTATCACAATGGCATAGCATAGCTCCCATTCATATGCCACCCCATTCCCCTTACAGAAGACACCCCCGCATATAGCGTGTGTCAGGCTCCACCTTTCTGGGACCTTTAAACGCTGGAGTTCGGGACCTCGGGACATTTAAAAGACCTTGGAAGAATACAAGTGTTCAGCAGCAAGCAACCTGCGCCCATTCAAACAAAATGTACAGGTAGCACTGCAAGGGGTTGGTAAACCACGACCTATCATTCTGGCCACGAACGTCTCTATTAACCATCTCAGGTAAGAGTGTGGTTAAGTGACAGTTAGCTAAAAAAATTACCAGATCCACGCTCATGTATGCATTCGGTAAGCCATATGTGTTGATTTGTTGTCATTTGTGGAAGTCGAAACTTTCATAACAAGCAATTTTTTTTAAATTATGATTTATGAAACCGTTTATACATCCTCTGCTAGCACCAAGCTTTCAGTTATCCCCACTCCTATGGCAAATGGACTATACATGGCAAGTGCATCCCTTTTCTATGAATAAGTAGTCATATTAACCTTCTTGGCTCCACTATGGGGCAACTTTCAAGATAAGTCTTGGTGTAATCTGTCATGGTAATATCGTTACTTATCAGGATAAATGAAGCGTACATATATTCTAGTAATTTTAAATTGTATGTATCTTTATGATATCCTGAGCTATTCCCAGCTTTCAGTAACTAATCTTAACACACATAAAGAAAAACAGACATAAAAAATGATCGTTTAATTTAAGAAAGGTTGGAAAGCAACAAACTCACTAACCAACCTCCCTAAACTGCATTTGGTGGTGAATATTGCACTCCACTCCTCCGAGTCAGAATCAAACACACAGGAGCTGAGCTAGCTTTGTGATGCAGTTATAAATAATGAATAATTTATTTCAATCGTTTGACTGTGACTGAATACAAATATTCCTCTCTTTAATCATTATAATTATTTGGGATGTACACATATAATTTCAATTTATTTGAAAAATATCTGAACCTGATAGTCAAACTCGGGACTTTATGTTCTGTGTCAATACTCTCACTCTGTCAACTGTCACAGATGTTAATGTTCTTGTTTGATTTTTGTTGTTTTTTTAGCACCGCATCTTACAACCCGTTCGGGTTATACGTTTATATACTCTGATTACGCTAATGGCTTAAGGGATTTGGAATATTATATTCAGATGAAGTGCACCCACATTTGCAAACAATTGGAAAACCATTTTGGGAAAACCACCCTCAGTACAGCTGACCGATATTCGAATCTGTATCTCCTAGTCGTCGGCAGTCTAGTCTACTGCGAGAGTAGCGCGTTATATCACGCAGCCACTAAATCGGGTCATGTTCTTGTTCCTCACTAGCTTTTTTAAACTCATGATTGATTCCCGTTCCAATTCTTTATTAATTTAATCATAAATAAACCAACATTGTTAGGTTTGGCCAAATGGGATTGAATCCCTGCTTATTTTATAAGATAATTTTTTACCTAACCTCTATTTAGAATTATACAATTGAGTATAGTTTCCTCATCCTGTTAGCTTATATTATTATAGTTTAATTATTAGAGAACTGGTACTATCATAGTGACATAATAATCCACATACTTGCTAGTGTTGCCTTGGTTGAGAGTATTAAATTTATATTTTTAAACGCCCCAATGTCATATCTATGCGATGAGGTATTTGTATGAAGATTTCTTAGACCCAGTATAAACTTCACAGGGAGAACTGTTCCCTGACAGCTAATATAGTTACTAGATCTACCTTTACGTATTAACACTTGGAAAATAAAACTAATAATATTGTAAAATATTATCATTAATGACCACAAAAAAAAACTTAAAAGTTTCTCTATGCGAAATGCAGTCCTACTTTGGCTACTTCAAAGATAATTACTTCAAATTTTCTAAGAAAGTGTTATCGATACTAAATAGTCTAAATTTTCCTTTTTGGACAGATTTGCTTATCAGTAAGCAACTCACAATATAACTTAACACCATACTCAAACCCGAGCCAAGAATGTTAATATCTTAACAACAAGACGAACTTGAACTCGCGACCTTGACATTAATTATGGTATGTTGAAGTTTCACATTTAACTGAAAATTCAACCTTAAGATTCTTTGGTTTGAACTACGTATCCTAAATTTACAAAAATAAATGGTAGTTTAGAGTGATTGTAAGTTCAATATAATTTATATCCCAAGTCCTAAGAAAAGTATTTGAACGATCAACCACTTGACCAAGTGAAGCAAAGTATTTGTTTCCTTAGATCTAAAAATTCTAATCAAATGCTGCATTTCAATTCTTGCTGTCTAAACTATACAGTGGTTTAAAACTTTTTATAAAATTTACCATGATAGGGTTGGCACCCCTGTCAGAGCCTTAGCAGCCGGCAACCACAGGAAGTATCAGGTCATCTGAATGAGAAGCAAAAGATAAGAGCAAGTAAGGCGGTTAAAAAAATTGTCCTTATCCTTCAGGTGCCGATCTCTTTCTTTCAAAAGGATCTTACAAAGATAAAACACACTTCATTTAGTCTTCCCTCCTAAGTGAAAAAGGTGAACCATTTTTCCCCGTCCCTCACACCCGAATACAAACACATCTCTATCCTTCCCCCTACCCCCACCCCACCGGATTCATCTTCTAGCCGAAGCAATGAAAAGAACAACATTAGTTTAGCCTCCCGCTGAGAATCTTCTTGTCTCAGATTTCGGTAGGTCCATTATATAATATGTTTTTTTTTCTTTCAGGTGGATGTAGAAAAAAAATGGGAAGTGTAAAGGGGGGGACCGGGGGTAGGATTGTTGCATGTCGGTGATGGGTGCTCTCACCAAAACAGTGACCTCGTATGACCTTGTGCGTAGCACCCGTGCGTCACGTCCGGCCCTTGTGTTACCAGAAACCTGTGCAGGAGGAAATCTAAAAGACCTAATCCTACTCTCACAGCCACTGATAAAAACAAAGTCCTATCTTACCGTGTGTCGGATAGGGCCATACTCGCGAAATGTCAGCGGTTCATACGTGTAATGCCACGATGTCAGTCACCGTTCCGTATAGGGACATGTGGGAGGGAGGGGATTTCCTGTGAGAGATAGATTGTATCGGGATGAAGCGCTCACATGTTTAGTCCACCATCTGCGCTCGGTACAAAACGGAGAATAGTTCATGTCAATACGATTAGAGAAAGAACAAATATGGGGCTTAGTACAATCACCATAAATGTTTATTTAAGGGTATGATTAAATGTACTTAAGCCTAAAAAGGACTATAACTGCATAATAATAAAATTGTGTCCACAATTATCTTTCTTAAACTGGATTTCATTCATTTTTATTTTCAATGTAAAACATACTTATGTGAAATGTTTTTTAAAAGCTAAATCACCCCTCTCGGGCCTTTTTTGTTTATCATATCAAGAGAAAATATAGTAGGCCTAATCGTGAAAATTTTCTAATCTGATATTATAATATATACTTAAGTTTTATTGTTTTGAAACACAAAAAGAGTGGATTTTAACATTTTCACTGTCCCGTGTCTTTCTGTCTGCCGGTGTCTGTCCACGGATATGAAACATTTTGATAGATGTTGTCTATACTTGATATCAAGATTTCATAAGGAAATTTATTGAATTTTGAGCTTAGCCCTTAAATTAAAGGCAATTTACTGATGAGTTATTTTAATTCAAACCTGTCAAAAATGGCTTTAGCGATTTTGTTTAAAATTTATATATATATATGTGATTTTTCAATAGTTCCAAATATTTTTAAAATTTCTCTTACGATTTTGCTTAAAATACATCTGAAAAATGTTTTACATGACAAACAATATGTATATGTTTGTGTTTTTTGGTGGAGAGGGGGGATTCGTTTGAGGTCATATAACTATTGCTTGATATTTTTTTAATTAAACGGCTCTAGCGATTTGGTCCAAAATAGGTATCTGTTAAGTTTTTACACTATAAATAATTAAATATATTTGGTTTTCTTAAATAATAATAATATAAGTTTATTGATGACTGGTTTTTGAATTAATTGATTTTTTTAAAAATAGTTTTGACGATTTTGCTAAAAAAAAAGTATTTGGAGACTGTTTTACAAGATAATAAATAATCTATGTTGTTTTGAATAAACTAAATCAGTTTGAGGGTAGTTTAATTTTGACCAATCTAGAAAATTTGAAATATTTGATAATTGACTTTAAGATCAAGTTCAAAATGAGTATCTAGGAATAATTTTTCATGATAAATAAGAATATATTTAATTTTTACAAATATAAATTATTTAAGAATAGTTAAGAAAAAACTTATTTTTTAGATACTTTCCCAAGCTATGAAAATGTTTGTACGATTGTGTCGTACCATTCATTTAATTGTTTTCTCATAATCACTCCAAAAATCGGGCGCGTCTCACCTAAATTCCCCACCATAGAGCCACTGTCTACTCAAATATTCATCACGGTTTATATTTAGTATAATTTATATATGCATGAAAACTCCAGATTGCTAAAATAGTATTATTATATTTTCAATTCATACATACATACATACATAAAGAAAGTTCCGAACAAAGTTTATTTTGTTCGCAACATTAGCTATTAAGGATTAAACAATGACCGCGTGAGTGCCCATCACATATTTCGTAGCAACTACTTGGCTTATTCGTGATAGTTTCAATAGTGGTTTTAGTACAAGTTTATGAATTGAATATAATACGAAAACATCATCCTTATGTATCGTGTATAGCTTACAGGGGGTATCACTGGCTCGGGGTTGGATGCTTATGGGTTTGAGATGAATTCTCACCCTCAGGGTGACTGTCCTAACTGGGCTGGGACAAGAGGTATCCTGCCCCTACCTGCGGGATGTTGCTCATCCGGTAATCCTGGCAGAGTACCTCCTCATCGCGGCTCTCGGGTAACGTCCAGAGGGTTTACCTGATGAGTGGCTAAATATATGGGGAGGCAAAGATAAATGTATCCTTTATCAATGGTTGATACCGTCTGTGTGGAAGTGAATGAAGGGGAGAAGGCCCCCTCTACTCACCACACCCTAAGATGTTGCTAGCTAGTACCTATCGAGAAAACTTGTGAAACCCCCTTCATGAGGTCCCCACTGGGCGAATTACGTTGAAGCCCTCTTAATGTTATTGCTAAGGCTAAGCGCCTGACCTACGAGGGGTTAACGCCCTTACGTGAGCGTTTCAACACTCACGGAAGGAGGAGCCAACTCCTACCACCGATGGAAACTAGCCAAGCTGAAGGTGTGTTCCTAGCTGTCCGGTAATGACAGGGATTGACGGCAGACACGGTGTCGTTGGTCCCTAGATTGCCCGCTGCGCGTATTTACGTGCGTGGCTACACTCGGGGGAAACAGTCATGAGCCTTGAAAGAGGTATTTCATTCCTATATTCTGGCTGATGGACCCTGACATGGCAGGAAAGTTTCCACTTTGAAAAGTCTTGAACTTATATAAGGTGTCAGACTAGTGACGTAATAGAGCCCTTAATGTATAGCTTACCAAATATCCTGTGCCAGGATGTTATTCTTGCTCGTCTGGTTGACGATTCATGAAGATGGAGAAATACACAGGGAATCCAGAAACTTTGAAAGTGTGTGAAGGGGGGTAAATAAAATGAAAGGGGTTGGGGGATCCAGTTATTATCTCCCTCCAAGAAAAATAAACTTAAATTACTTTAGAGTCTATTTGAAAAGGTTTTGGATAGCACATTTTTGTGTCTATTTTTTGTCACAATATATTATAAGAATACAGTAGTAAAGATGGTTTAGAAATAAATAACAATTATTTAGCGGTCAACATTAAAAATAATATAAATATATTAATAGATTCGCATCGGTGGTCGCATGGTCACACGCGTCACTCTCGCAGTAGGCCAGATTGCCAGTGTCAAAGAGATCGTAGCTCGAAACCCGGTTCAGTGTATTGAGACAGTTTTGTCCTGGATGGTTTCTCACTCTTCCTTAACGTAAATACAAATATATTTACTCTAAAATCCCTATAATATTAACACAATTAATGCATGCATGTTACTCGAACTGGTACTAAATCACGGGGTGAAAAAAAAATATTTTACCGGTATTATTCTATCGGGAATTATTATTTATCAAAAGTGACGGCTGAAGATCATAATGATTTGGCGTATGGATATACTTTATAGTAGTTTTAGTAAATTTTAACTGTAATTTTCCTAGGTACCGTGGTCTTATTATAGATGCACTTTGTAATTGAAATAAGTCTAAGACCTACATTGGCCTTGACCAAGTTTCTCTTGTTTAGGGTTGTAACTCTAGTAAGAAATATTATATACATATTAGAAAGACTTACACATTCAATTGCTTTATTAAAAATGAAAAGTATTTACAATACTTGTATTAAATAATACGCAATGTTTTGAATATGTATGGCCAATATGAGGGGCAGTTTAGATAGTTTCAGCCCCTCTCTCCCTCAAATAAAAAGAGGGTGGTCAAGAATCTCACATTCCCGCTGCCTACCCTTCCCTCAACCCGATTATAGTCACTGGAAAACCTTATGATTACATGAAATAGCCGTTGGAAGCGGTAGCAGTCACAAGAGAGCGCATTTAGCCGCTTCTTGCTCTGACCTGTCTTCGCAATGACCCACCCACCTGTTCGAGACCATAAACGGAGTTTTACCTGAGCTTCTGCTGATACATGAGCATGGTTCACCTTCCATTCGACGTTTTTTCAGAAACAACAGCATCAACTTGTTGCACAGCCCAGGCAGCCATGGGAACATACTTCAAAAAACTTTTTTACACAACAAAACTAAACCTTAAAGTTTTCTTTCTTTATCGGACAATGAACTATATTTTCAGGACATTTAAAACCTTTGTTGTGTTTAATTTTTAAGGTTTGCCGCAAAGCATTTATGAACAGAGTATTATTTTCTCAATGCTCCTGTTCGATGGTTCATCCAGCGGGGATGAGGAAAGAAAACGGGGCATTNTGGATGGGCTAGCCAGCGGGGACAAGAAAAGAAAAACGGGGATTTGGAACCTGCCCCCCCCCCCCCCTAGGTTCATGAACCCCCAGGTATAATTTATCTTCAACTTTGTACATAATTCAAGTTATATTATATTTTATAATCTGTATTTAAAATAAATTACATCCAAACTAATGTACTGTACTAAATAATAAGTTTTGAATGAGAAATATATATATTTTTAAACTTAACGCACCCCCTAAGAAATCTTCACGTACTCCAGGTTGAAACCGTGACTCATATAGAGCCTTGGAGATATATTGAATACAAAAGCTACATTTTAAGACCAGGTATATGACATTATATCTAGAACTGTACATACATAATTTTGATACATTGTATACAAGGCCTCGTACATTATTTTATCTCTTATTAGCTGAAATTACTTTACCACTACAGTCTTGACTTTATGACCCTTCCCTCGTACCCCTCCCTAAAGTAAATTTATGGGTGCACCACTGCTCGTGTATCGGCTGTACATGGGTAAACCAACAAAAAGTTTCACAAATATAATATAACACTAATTCCCACTGAACACAAAAGCTCTTATCAAATCTTATTAATAAAACGGAAAGGGAATGATAACAATATTTGATTATTTTTTTTAAGATATGAGTTGCCTACAGCTTGCAAAATTCAACCAACCTTGTCTATTATCAATAGTATTATTATTATTATTGTGTACTTTTCAGTGCTGGCCTGTTATAGGTCTTACGAATGCTGACCAGCACTATAATAAAGGAAGTTGAAATTATTATTATTATTATTATTATTATTATTATTATTATTACTACTACTAGTAGTTACGTGAACAGTAGAACTCATTCCATTCAAAAAGAGCTAAGTACATCATATTAAGAATGATATCTTGTTCTCATCGTTGCTACATATAACATTCAGATTTATTTATTTTCAATTTTAAGTTGAAGTTTCTCCTATAATTTCCTCATAGATTTTAAGTTAATATTTTCCCTTCGTGATCAAGTTATACCAAAAATAAATTAATACATTATCTAATTGTACATTATATTAAAAGAGAAAAAAGGTTGTTACATTGTTTAAGACATCAGTCTAGCAATATATAATACGACAAAGTTTTAAAAACAAATGCCCTAGGTACCCAATTTATTGCTTAGAATTATAAATTCAAATAACTTGAGATGAGCAATTAAACTAAAAACAGTTTGAGTGACCACCGAATTGAAACGGATAGTCAGATTTAAAAACTATGAAATTGTACATAAACGGCCTAGGCTCAAATAATAGCTCTGCCTAATTTCTTTAAAATTGGTCAACGCATTTGGCAGTTATCGCAGAACAAATAGTCAGACATTTTTAGTGGCTCCTTTTTGAAACGGTACAAAAAGATCGATAAATCATGTGAATACGTTTTACAAACTAGCTTTAAGGAATGCTCCTGCCAAATTTCGTTAAAATTTGTTTACGCTTTTGACAGCTATTGTGTAACATAGAGCTGGACAAATAAACAGACGGGCAGGGCAGTCAGACGAGATGTCAAATGCTCAAATTAAAACAGAAACTTGTTTATCCCGATAAGATATTTCAAAGTATCATAACCTATGTATTACTTTTAACTTAAAGTAGTCCTACTAATTCATATTTAAAAATTATAATAAATCCTAGATTTAAAAAAAATGTAGTCTATATTTGTGTATTTTATTGGTTAGTGCAAGATATCCAAGTAATATTTAAATGAGTAAAAAGTATGCATACACTTGAGCTTGAAACCAGGAATGTTGGTTTAATGGGCCAATCACCCCTCCATCTGTGATAACCAGACCTATTCTTTATAATAGGTTTACTAATTTTTTTATATTACTGTAAGCGTAAGTAGCTACAATATATTGTTTAACAAGCTCAAGTGCCTGCAGAACTTCCAACTAGTGACTTATCGTAACTTTAATCTATGATAGCATCAATATAATCCCAGACTCTTTTTAACAACTTAGCACAAATGTTCAGTCAAATTTTCATGGATGTGTATTTTCAACCCAACAAAAATTTAAACTGTGGAACTTTGGTTACTAAAATAAAATATTTATTTACTTAGCACCACGTCTTACTACCCGTTTGGGTTATACTTTTAAAAACTAATTACTTTAATAGGCCGAGAATTGGAAATGTTGAATTTAGAGGAAGTGAACCCGCATTCACGTTGAGGCAGAGTGGATAATCATCTAGGAAAAACCATGCCCAGTTCACCCAACCAAGATTCAAACCTAGATGTTTTCGTCCTAGGCAGTCTAGCTCAGCACGAAACTAGCGTGTTAGCTAATTATGCCACCAAGGTGGGCAAGTAAGAAAGAAACTTTTGCCCAAACGTAATTATAGGGAAACAAACTTTCAAAGGTTTTTTTATTGTGACTAGTATAAATATGAAAACTACACTTTACATGATAATTTTAAGTTTTTGCAATGCTCCTTACCACCCGTCTGAGCTTAATATGTTTAATTGCACTAAAATTTGGTATAGATAAGAAAGGTAAAATGTATAGTAAAAATAGTGGGAAACGTTTTAGGAAGAAACGCCTTCTGTAACTTACACCTGGTTGTAATTCAAACCCCAACCTACCAATTATTCGTCAAACCAGACTATATGAGCTTAACGTTTAATATAATATTTAGCACCGCGTCTTACTACCCGTTCGGGTTATACGCGTAGCTTAATGTTTAGTCACCCGCCTCGGTNTTTTCCTAAATGGTTTTCCACTCTCCCTCCACGTAAATGCGGGTTCACTTCCTCTAATTCAACCTTCCCAATTCCTAATACATTAGAGTAATTAGTACTTAAAGCGTATAACCCGAACGGGTAGTAAGACATGGTACTAAATATAAATAATAGTGTTTAGTCCACGTGGCCACAGATGCGGGTACGTGGTTGGTTAGTGTATCAACTAAACCAAACGATCTTATTTAACATATTTTATTAGAAATGTTCAGTCTCTTGATGGATTTATAACCAAAACCTCTTGAAACAGGGCCAGTAGTCAAACTGCCCGCAAGATTCGGTTAAAATTAATGATAAGATAACTTACACATTTCGAATTCAAATGCAGTTGTTTTTTTACATCGTTGTAAAACAAAAAAGGTAACACTACAAACTTTATCTGCAGCCGTCATCACACGTCGTGATAGCGAACGTTTAATCTTTGAGTTGCGTCATTCTAGAAACAAACCGGCGCGGCCCACGGAGATTTCTTTGCACAACACATTGGACATCTAATACGTGACTTCCTCAAGTTGTGGACGGACAGAACGGAGGGCAGGCCTGCAGACAGGGATACAGACTGAGCGTCATGTGACCACAAGGAACATATAACTCGTATGACGGCAAGGCGCCGCCCGAATAACTCATGTGGATCCGCAACTAATCAGGCGGCCAGTAGCGCCTCAGGCCTGCTCTGACAGTTACAACATAAATCCCCCACGGATTAATTACCTGTTGCCTCGGATAGAACAGCTTTTGCTCTCTAGACTGACAGTCCTAGAACATATACAAGGGAGAGAATATAGTTTGGAAAAACACTAGGCCTGCTTTTTAAAATAGCTCTAAAACAGTTGACCATTTTTATAAAAAAAAATCTGAGTTTAAGTCTATTAAATGTAAGAACATATTACATAGAAACTAAACATTTGTACTGCTCATGCGTTATAAAACCAGATCCAGCTTCAATCACACTTTTGACCAAAGCTGTAGTTTTGTTGGGTTTTTTTGTCTTCACTCGTTAGGGCTGTATGCTTCCGGTTTTATTTTAAAATCTGATAATCCCATTTCCAAAAATTAAAATTATGATAAAACAGATGACTCAATTTTACGAGAAACCACTCATTCTTAAAGGCGTTGGAAGTAATATAAGCTTCCAAAGAAAACTTTATTTTTCTATAGAATTTCAAGCTTTTCCTTTTGTGTGTGCAGTGGCTTATCCGTACAATCATTTTTTGCTTATCTAACCGTGGATACCATGATTTTAGAACTATTGTATATCGGCAAACCAAAATTAATAGTTACCTTTGTTTAAAAATACTAAATTCTTACTTAAGGGGTATAAAAATTACGGCAAAAGTTTGTGAATACAAACCAAACTAATGATAGTAGGTTAAAAATATATTTTAATTGCTTTGTAACTTTATTCCTTATTCTTATTCTTTAAATATTTGCCTCTGATCATACAATGGCAGTTATAATACTCGGTCCTAGCACATATTTGATTGATAGAACTAATTTCCTAGATTGGGAAATTTGTGTGTGTTATTGAAATGTTTTTATTGTTAATTCACTTTTAAACTTAAATCAAATAAATTGACCATAATTCGCATTTATATGGTCGAGTAGTTGAGTGGTTGAGTAGTAAATTCAATATTTATTTATTTTCGTTTCGTCCAAAAACTATTAAATTATATTTAAATAGGTCTTGATAAATACTTTGATAAGCTCATTTCTGGACATCTATAATAATATGCCAACTAAAATAAGACATAAAATGCAGCATTCACTGAACAATTTCCTAGCATATATTATCACGCTTATATTGTAAGTATGATAAAGGTAGAATTAAAAGAAACGATGTTCACAGTTTAGTGAGGTGGGAATTAGGAACCAATTAGGAAAAATAATTCACAGTACACACGACCGGGATTTGACCCGATCCATCCGATCACATGGGGTATAAACATCCAACAACTTCTTGAGAATGGTGAACACCGGCTATCTAGTATCACTGGTCAATCTTGCCAGCTACTGCACTAGATAACATGTTAACACTATTGTAGTTTTGGGGGTCAGCCTGACCAGCAACAACTCCCAGAAACATGTCGTTCGTCTTACAGATACTCAACACATTGTCTGAATAGGGTTACAGTATTGCAGGTAAACGGGACTATTTAATAAAAGCCCACTTACATTATGAAAAAAAAAATGTTATTATTATTATTGCATCTTACTATGTGTTTGGGTTACGCTTACGCTAATGTTTAATGGCATGGTGATTGTAAGATTTAACGTGGAATCCAAACCACAATGGAGGCCTGGTATTCCACCCATTCACAAGTTGTGATTAATACACGTCTTGTCAGAGGAGAAGGAATGGTTTAGCAATCAGATAAATCTGTGCCGGGACCGAGGATTGAACCCCAGACCTCCGGTATGGAAGTTCGACATCTTACCTCTAGACCATTAGGTCACCAAAAGTTGTAAAACAGTGTTATGTTGTAACTTGTTACATTTGGATGATTTATAACATTTGTTATAAAACATTGACATTGACATTTACATTGACTGTAGAACAAATTATTATTATTATCATCATCACCGCGTCTTACTACCCGTTCGGGTTATACGCACTTACGCTAATGTGTAATGGTAGGGTGATTGTGAACGTGGAATCCGAACCACGGTGGAGGCCTGGCAATCCCCACATTCACAAGATGTCTTGTCAGAGGTGAAGGAAGGGTTTGGTAATCAGATAAATCTGTGCCGGGACCGAGGATTGAACCACGGCCGCCAGCACAGAAGTTTGACACCTTACCCCTATACCGCCAGGTCACCTAACAAATTATTGAATAGTGGCATTTGAGGAGGATGTTGTCCTTGCTGCTTCGACTTGTGTAGTGTGAAAAATGTTGCATGGTGTAAATGGACCTTAACTCAGGCAACACTAAATGAAAAGGGCCACTGTGTTATGGATCAGCTTGAACCATTACCGTAACAAGTACTAACATGTTGACTACAGTGACCCGCCTCGGTGGCGTAGTTGGCTAATGCGCTAGTCGTGTTAAGCTCGACTGCTGAGGACGGGGAGATCGAGGTTTGAATCTCGGTCGGGTGAACTGGGGTGGGTTTTCCTAAATGGATTTCCACTATCCCTCCACGCAAATGCGGGTTCACTTCATATAATTCATCCTTCCCAATTCCTAATCCATTAGCGTAATTAGTACTTCAAGCGTATAACCCGAACGGGTAGTAAGACGCGGTGCTAAATAATAATAATAATAATTGAGTACAGTGTTGCATGCTGTGGGTCAACTTAAACTATTTTTAGCACCGGGTATTATTACCAGTTTGGGTTATACGCCTATTTATTAACCACGCTAATGGGTAAGGGATAAAGTAGGTTGAAATTAGATTAAGTGTATCCGCATTTGCGTGGAGGTAGAGTGAAAAGTCATTTAGGAAAAAATCATGTACATCAGACTGGGTTCGAACACTGATATCCCAGCCTTCGGCAGTCTAGTCTAATGCGATAGTAGCGCCTTAGATCATGCGGCCACTGAAGCGGGTAACTTTAACTATTCACGGCTGCGTTGCCAACTGTATGATCTGGATATTACTTGAATAGTTTCACCAATATTTGGCTTCTACGCTAAAAGTAAAATATCCTATAATAATATGCTTTACTTTAAATTCATTACTATTTCCCACCTGTGACCTGGGTCAGTTCTTAATTCAAGCCATATATTTTCCCCTGCCACTTAGCTTCATATGCCTTACAATCTAACTTAAGACTAGGACAGGCACAACAGCCAGTCCCCGGCCGTTAATTCATCGCTATGAAAGGGTGAACCCACTTTTCACCAATGATACATTTTTCGGTCATATTGGGAATTGAACCTGGGACTCTTAGCTCAATAGGTAGACACGCTACCGACTGAGCTAAAGTGTCGGATTATAATAATATGCTACTTGATAAATATCTTCAAAGCTTAGTATTGTGGAATCTAAATTTAAGATGATGATTACACCCTGACTCACAAGAGACATTGGTTTAGAGCCCGGTGAGCTCATAGTATTAGTGTGATTGATTTCAAATATAGTATAGTAAAATATCTATGCGCTGATACCACCAATTGTGTAATTTAGGTGTAATTTTGTTTTTGTACTGTACATATATCTTATACTCAAAAGTAGTATTCGCTAAAATACAATCCATTTAAAGTATTTATATTGATGTTCCGATGGTCTTGGGGTAAAGGGATCGCCTCACAACCCAATGTTCGTGGGTTCGAGCCCTGCCGAGGTCAACGAATTTTTACTAAGCGATAAAAGTCCATATTATAACTTTATTCGGAGGGGAAGTAAAGTCATGTATCTAGTGTCGATTGCGGAATGTAGAAGATCCCTGAAGATAAATGAGATACCTTTCCCGTAAAATTTGTATGCGCTTTCTCGCTTGTTCATAGAAAATTAAGTGCGGGCAATAACGGGAAACTATCTCACCTTCAGGACTTCTCTAGTAGGCTACATCGCATAGGCATTCACAGTAACGGGAAAGAGAAAGCCCTTCATCCCCCTGGAATCTCAAATTTAATTTGATAATGAAATATTTTCTTTTACAATAAAACTTTGTTAAAAAAAAATATTATTCTAGTCTACCTTACAATTTGTTTCTTCAAACAAGACTGCTTTTGCATGGATTCACTAAAATAACAATTTTTCCATTTATTTACATTCCAAGGGCTTCCATCCTAAAAATGGTACTTAAACATATTGAATCATTTTATATCGTATAATGATGAATAAAACATGGACCCTATTATGTGGCCGAATGGTCTAAGGTGCTACTCTCACAGCATGTTAGAATGCCTATGAAGGGAAGATCGAGGCTATAATCTGACTCGGGTGTACTGAGGGTGGATTTCTAAAATGGTGCTACATTATTCCTTCACGCAAATGTGGGCACACTTCCTAGGAGTATAGCCTTCCTCATACTTAAAATCATTATAGTAGTTAGTACATAAGCATATAAACGGAATGGGTTGTAGACGCGTAGTTCAAAAAACAGAAAAAAAGATGTGGGATTTTTAAAATAATGTCACCAAAAATCCATATTTTAGGTCATATTAATTACATTAAATTATTTATAGTTTTATGAATAGAATAAAATTATATTTGTTATTTTAAATGTAGCCTATCATATTTTATTTTTATAAATTTACTATTTGTGTACAGGTTGAAGCAAAACCTTGCGCTTTTCAATTTCTATAATTTTAGTATCTTTACGTATAAGGTTTTCAAGGCACGTGTGTGTAGGTGGGAAGAAAAATATATTTTGAACCATCCTAAAAAAATTCTGTGGGTGCCACTGAGTACATGTGCTTTCTCCCAGATGGTGTGGGTGAACTACATTAGCTGGTTGAAAGGCTGAGCGTGGGCGCTGCTATGGATGGACAGGAAATCAACCTTCGGATTGTAGACGCACAATTATTATAATAATAATTATTATTAATCATTCTGTGTTTTATATCGTAAGGCTGGAGGGTTGGCAAACCCTGATTCACAGCAGTATTGTGTGAACAGTACCGTTGAATAGCTTGTAAGTATAAGTTGACTAGAATGATATCATATTTACTTCTACCAATCTTTAATAATAATAATAATAATAGTAATTTGTTGAAAGCTTGTATCTATAATCCATCCTTTTGTTAAGTAAAAACATTAAGTAGAATAACTATGAAACCATTGAATGTAATTATTTGATTTAGACCTGTTTGATTGGATTAAACTTTTATAGTTTCTTATTAAAATACTACGTGTTTAAGGTGGGAATATAGGGGATGCGAGAAAAGATCAGTATTTTTGGAGTTTTTGGAGCAATTTTTTTTTGTCCAAAACCAATAAAACAATACTTTAATACTAATATAGATTTTAATTGTTTTCACATGGTGATCTTAACAGTTGTTGAACAACTTATATCTGTCATGAGCATAACAGCATTAGAAGATAATTTTTTTAAATAAAGAGAAAAAATCGTCATTAAATTCCAGGAAACCCTTGATAGATATTAAAGTTATTTTAAGGTCACCATGTGAAGAAAATTAAAATCTATGTTTCTACACAAGCGCTATTTGATTTATTTTTTCCAAAAAATCTTTCGCTCTAAAAACTGCAAAAACACTAGTATTTTCTCGCGTATCCTACATTTCCCCCCCACCCCCACCTTAAGGATACGAGGTATGTACACTAAAAAAATATTATGAACTTAAGGACTACAAAATAAGAATGTGAAGCTTACTGGGAATGTAGACGAAGACAGCCCAGCTACCACTCCCTTAACTCGGCAGGTGTCACGGGAATCTATATTTAAAGTCGTGACATGATTTTACTCGCGATAGTCCACGTAGAATAAGTTTACTTATTGTATTTGTGGTAATGTTGATATAAAACCCATGCGAGACTTCGTGCCGAGGCCGTCCCATCCTAGTGGTGACATTTATCAACTTCGAGGAACCGAACCAAGGTCTAGAGAGAGGGAGTGAATAGCAATATACTTTCCTTCGTGCTGCTCGAGGAAACATTCTTTGAACGAAGCTGGGTCAGCCCGGTTTTTTTGCGACCTAAGTTCCACCAGTTTTTTTACTTAATATTCAAGAGCCTGTCTCACCCACGGATCATGCGTTATTTAGGCACAGTACGATTCTGGTAGGGAGGAACTTGAACAAACCAATTTTCCTTCCTTTTTTTTTATCATAAAGTCTTAGTATCTGTTCAAGCTAAAAGCATATATGATAATTAAGGCTGATCTTATGACTCCAGGATAAATATTAATCTGGTGGATAAATATTTATATCTGGTGGATAAGTTAAAAGTGCGTCTTATGACTGGCAGATAGCATTTATCTGCCAGATAAAATGTATTTATCCATCACATTTTTAACGGGAGGTTTAAGTACCTGATAGCGTTTATCTGGAAGTTAAATTGGCTGTTTCCATAGTGACACATTGTTTTTAATGAGGTTTTGCCTATCAGAATATGTTTATAGGTTGAAATCTTGGTTCACGTGTTTATTAAGCACAGGCCCAGGCTATAACTATATAAAGTTAGAATAATTAATTCACACGTTTACAAAAACTGACAAGCTATTTGTAGAGTTGTAGTTTTATAAGAACAACTTATTTAAATGTGAGTACAATAAATGAAATTTGGTTAAAGCTGTACTCAACTATCGCCTACATTTTAACAGACACCGAAATTAGTACTTGCAAGACAACTTAGCATATGCGCCCACGTGACGCGATCTGTTTCCTCGCACTCGTTTAGCCACCATTATTTAACAAATGTTGAACGTTCTCACCACTCACTAGGTTGTAGCACTATCAGCAGGGCTTATACGCATGCACGCACAAGTAAAAACAGTAATAACCTTACGTCTTCTGAATAAAAATGTATTTATCCTACAGATAGCTATTTGGCAGATAAATTCAGTTCATAAGACGCGTATAACATTAAAGTGGCTGATAACTTTTATTTTGTAGATAACTTTTATCTTGTAGATAACTTTAACCTCTAAATAGAAATATTTATCCAGTTATCATAAGACCGGCCCTTACTCCATTGGGGTAGAAATAAGGAAGCAAGCATTTTTGAGTCTATATACGAGCATTTGCGTGGAAAGAGTATGGGAAACCATTTAGGGAAAAACCCTAAGTAGACCCAAGTGGGGTTTGAACCCTGATCTCCCCATTATTAGGAGACCAATATTAAATGAGAGTGACACCTTATATCATTCATCCACTTAAGTGGATTTTCGCTTTGTTATTTGCATAATTTCGTAGGTCCTAATATTATATATGAAAAGTGACAACTGCAGATAGCATGAATTGACGTATAAATTTATTAAAATGGTTTTCGTAAATTTTACCATAGTTTAAAATGTCACTTTATCTTAATTTGACTATAGGTAATGCAGCTCAAACCAGATATCGCATCGTACTGTGTGGATTTATGCGGATTTAATAAAGAAACAGTTGTTTTGGAAACAGCTAAACCGTTTTACCGCATTAAAAAATAATAAAAGTTTTAAAAATAAATGTTTTAAAATGAAAAAAAAACTATTTTCCTGATCCTAATTTCACTGTTGTCAAGTAAAGAATTCAGAAAATCATATCTCGATACGTTTACTGAGCAGAGAGTAATATTGTGTCTAATATTCCTGTTAATTGTTTTAGGGAAGGGCTTATCTCACACCTGATTAACCGGGATATTAAATAATATACTAGTCTTGAACCATTAATCGTATTGAAGTGCAGTTTTCTGCATTGTTGATATTATAACAGTGAAATTTGAATCAGGGAAATAGTTACATTCATTTTAAAATAAACATTTTCCAATGATGTTAAACATTATTATTATTAACCTATAACAAAATCCTTCGATCAGTAATAAAATTATCTAATGACTGAGCTAAGGCATTGTAACTCACGGTTAATGTCCCTACCTCAGACGTGGATGGCTTAGGTACGATTCTAACCAATTGCCTAAATATATAGATTAAAATAAATTAGGTGGATGGGAGATTATATTAACAAGAGGGTTTGGGGAGAGATCTTCCAAGAAACAGAACCAATGGGAGATTATGGGGAGTATTGCCTAATCCAGAACAATTTTTAACAGTATATATCCGTTTAAGTGAAGATAGTTATACTAAAATACAAACACTCAAATCAAAATGACCCTAGACATAAAATTAGCCCACTTTATTCCTTCTTTCAAAGGACGTCAGTGAAAGGGAAAAATAAATAATGGTCAGCAATGACATATTAATTATTTAGTATAATTGCAAGTCATTTTCATAAGAAGACTCAAATATAACAGGTACTAATGAAATTAATATTATCTATACCTAAAACGTCCCCCCATTCGATGTTGCTGAAGAAAAGGTGGATGGAGGACAATACTGATCATATAGAAAAACAAATAGGAGGATGCCCCCTTTTAACCCCACCTCATTAATACATGATTAACAACTGTATCAAGGGTGGTTCTCCAGAATCTCCAGAACAATTGTGGAGCAGCACATTTTAATTCATGCATTTTTATTATTTCTAATCCGTTAAAATTATTACTTGGCTATAAACGAACCCAAAGTAACTAATGCCTTAGAGCGCACTAGTGCCCAACCAACGTTTAGTATTGGACCAACCGGAGTTAAAACTCAGATATTTTTAAATTGGTTGGTCAGCGTGTAAGTTACAACGGCTCAATGGTCTCAACATTGGCCAAGACCCCAATTTACTCAGGTTTTCAAGGTTAAATATATTTTTTATCCACATATCCGTGCGGCATATCCATATTTAATTTAACCTAATATGGTTGGGAGGAATGAGGTGTATTTTGAGAGGAAATATACCTTCATGTGTGTGTAAGTAGATTGTAAAATCATTTAAGATAAATCATCCAAAGTAAGCTCCACCGAGATTCAAACTTAGACTCCCTGTCCATGTCAAAGAAGACCAAATTAAATTGACATTCAGTCTGCGTATCCATGTCTGCAGTTATAATATCAACATAATTGTTTTCATGGATCCTACTTACTCCTTTGATTTAGTAAGTTGTGAACGAGTGTCTTAACCTAATATTAATGATTATTGTTTATTTTAGTCGAGTATTCTCTTCTCCTCCCTCTGCTCTGACTCCACTGCTTAGGGGTGTTATTAAAATGTATTCACGAGCTAAGTTTACCTGGATGACAGCTCGAAATGTTACTAGAAGTAATCCCTAATATATCACTACGCCAACAGCTGACATCTATCACTTTGGATGACTGTAATGAAAACAGATGGTAATATATTAATGTGATAGCTAACCACAGTAATTTAGGCCAATATTATTTATATATTTATTTGAGGTCGGACACAAAGTTTGTTTATAGTTTTATTCCACTTAAAAAAATATTCACACCACTCTCACAAAAACTTCTAACGAACATAGCTTCAAAATGGCCACTGACGAATCTAAACCATATGATTGAACATAACCGTAAACCAGCTTTTTACAATGATGCAGAAACGCAGTTGATGAAAATATTTTATTTAATTAAATATTTCAAAATACTATAAAATAATCATAAAATCATTTATTGTATGTAAAAAAATGACAAGAAATTTCTCTTTTCCAAGTAAATACGATGCTTGTATTAAAATATATTGATTAGTGCACTATATTAAACATAACCAATAACGTTCCAAAACGAAAAATAAGTACTTTTAATTACGTTTAAAATATTGTTTCGAGTTTGATAAAAAGAAATTATTTAAAAAAATGAAATAGTATGAGAAAACTTAAGTTTACGTTATTTTAAATGTAATATAAAATAGGTAATTAAAAATCTCTACATTTATAACAAAACTGTGATCTTTTACAAGTGTTGCAACCCAAAACCTAAACATATGATTTTCGAACAGTCATCCAGATAGAAACTTATCGTGAACGGAATATACCTGTGACCCCCTCAATGATCCACCTAGATAGAATACCAGGTATCAGAGGGTCAAGCCCCACGTCTCAAATACTGCCCCTCATCACCGGAGAGTTGTTCTAGGAAACACAAGGGATACCGTGGTCCAGCTCGTAAATAAAAACAAATACCCGTGACTGGTGTGAACCACCTTCTTTGACGCGGTCGGTTCCCGAACGGTGCCTTCCGGCTGTTTCCCCGCTCCGGACCTGCATCTTACCGGCTAGGAATATTAGGCTAATATTTCTTTTTTTAGTTACGGGATGCATTCGATCCTTTCTTTTCGTAATATGAGGATAAAACATATCAATAGAAACCGATGAAATGTGTTCGACAGTGATAACTATTTTATATGGTACCGGTACAACAAAAGCGATATATTAACGACCCAATACTTCAAGAATGAATTGTTTGAACTTTGTTGTAGACACCATCAAGTCGTAAAGAAAACACATATTATATTTGAGAACAACAGTTCCTATATGCCTGTGGTAAAATTAGTGTGGTTGTCTGGTAAGTAATTATACTCTGTACAAAGGGCTGAGCTGTTTGTATTAGAATTCTCCTTTTGGTTCAAACCACCACACTGCATGTACTAGTACAGTTAGTTCTAGGAAGTTATAAGGGTACACAGTACATAGGGCTAGAGATCATAAACCACACAAATAGTTCCTGTTGACCCCGAGTTCCGATACAACTTGGAATTATTGGTTTCGAAGGTCAATATAATAAATTATCGAACTTGATTGTTTAATTTTGTGAGTCAGTATAGTGATCGCCCGTACCGTGTAGGGCAGGGGTCGGCAACCTTCTAAATATGAATAGATATTTTCTAGAATATGTTTTACTCTAGGAGTGCTAAGAAAAATATCAATTTTTATATTTGAATGCTCACCTTTTATTTGTGTGTTTATTAGTGGCAAGTTGAGAATATACACATTTTAAATGTATTAAACAAAATATAAACTATAATATTACCATTCTTCAGATTTAAATACTTGAACCTCAAATTTTGAGTAAAATTACAAAGTGGGCTTATTGTTAAAAACTTATTTATGAAGATATTAATGGAATAATAAATTGAGGACTAATGATGACTATATAACAAAGAAGTTTAATTTCAAATAATACTCGACAACCATCCTGTTATTTATCAAACAAAACTATTTAACAAAAAATGTACAACACTACAAACTATAAGGCAGGTGCCTAAAATCTGTCAAAAGGTCGTCATGGCATCCACGGGAACCACGTTGTCAACCCCTGGTGTAAAGCACCCAGGAACCTTTAAAGAAGTATGTGGCCTCCCCCCCCCCCCC
>CABFOW010000870.1:0-109514 GCA_902141385.1 Timema californicum | reverse complement strand
CCCCCCCCCCCCCTAAAGTGTGCGATTTATGGTGTTCCATTGAACATGGGCCTACTATGTACAATGAGCTGTAAACGTGGATGTTGTTTTACTATTTAATTCAGTAGAGACTCTTGCACTGAAATAATGAAGGAAACTACTCCTATAATGACCTAGCCAGTAAATCAGCTATAATGAAATATACGAGGCTTATTATTTTCATACTTGTGTTGTTTATGGTTAAGTTTAAGCTACTAACCAAAATAAAATAAAAATTCAGAAAATTTCAATTATGTGTAAACTTAAAGTTAAATATATGTTTTGAAACAATACAATTATTTTTTAAATTTATAGCTATATCTTAAAAAACCAATTTAGTCAATAAAACCTTTTAACTTTAAACTTAGTCAGGACAAAGATATTTTTTGTATACTTCTTTTGTGTGAAATAGAATAAGTTAACTAAAGTATTTTTTATTTCGTCTTTCTACCTGTTTGGATTATATGCTTATAAACTAGTTACTATAATGATTTTAGGGGTTAGGAAGGTCATATTTATAGGAAATCTACCTGAATTCGCTTGTAAGAAGAGTGGAAAATCACTCTCAGTACTTCAGACCGAGATTTGAACCTCTATCTCCCCGTCATCGGTAGTATGATCAACTGCGAGAGTAGCATCTACAGAATTCAATTTTGTATTGTAAGATTACCTCTTTTATATGATCTGCTTGTGCGCCTATACTTACACACAACTAATAAATTATTACCTGCTTTACCACCAAGCTACGTAGAGATTATATTTAGTCCTTCACACAGTAGTAAGTATTTGATTTGTAGTGAGTTCAGTATTGAATATTGCCTGTGTGTACGGATTATAAGACACTAAGATCCCATATCACTCTTGATTTACCGAGAAGTTAGGTACACAATAAATCTCGAACCTGAGATGATATCGATGTTAAGTTTTCTGAATTTTTTAGTTGACATCAGGTAAGCAGTATTATTTTATTAGTTTGTTTTAACTTTAAGATGATTATGTTAAAATTTGGGTATATTTTTTAACATACGTTAAGATTATTTCACATGTTGCTAAACTCCATTGTTTTCTAAATTATAGAAAAGAAAATCATACAGTAAACGATGTCTTGTTTGAGCTGTATTACCTGGCTAAATTAGTTGTTATACTTGTATGAATGGTTAATGGGGTACCTATAAAGAATTCGGAGTATAGTATAATCAGAAGGTCCAAATGGTTAATATTCCGCTTAAATCAGCGATTTCAAATAGGCCATATTATATACCTTTTCTTATAAGAACTACATTTTTCCCATTTCTCAATAAAATTTAAAAGTGTATGTTCCATGCAAAAACAATTTTTTATTCATGAGTATTCTATGCATTAGATATGGGAGAGTTCTTTTCTAAAAAGCCATATATTACAATCTTTGACATTTCAAAATTACTTATTGTTTCTCAAGTTAAATGTACAGTACATTAATCGTGGGTCCACAACCCACCAAACACAGCACACATTTAAAAAGCCATATATCTGATCCGGGTCGGTGGGCAAGCAGGCTAAACGTTAAGATCACATAGTCTGGTTTATAAGTTAAAGAGAAATTGAGATATGATTGCTGACCGGGTGTACTGAGAGTGTTTTCTAAGTGGTTTCCCAGTCTCCCTCGACGTAAATGCGAGCTCAGTTGTTCTTAATTCTACCTTCTTCTTCCTTATCACATTAGTATAGCTAAGTACAAATATTCAGGACCAGTACTAAGATTAGTGCAAATATATATATAAGCACACATATATATATGCCTAAATTTTTTATATATTAGAATATATTATATCTATTTTTATAAAAAATACATATTTTACACATTATATATTTATTATATATAAATATATATTATAAATATTGATGTATAATTATTTATATATTATATCTTCATAAATATATTATATATAAATATATGTATTTATGCAAATATTTAACTATATAACACTATATATATTTATAGATAAATATATTTAAATATATGTGTTAATAAAATCTTGAACCGTAACTCTTTATATGTGGTCTAAAAGACTCTTTAATTCCGTACCATTAAATCTTTTACTGTGGACAAGTTTCAACTCAACTAAAATCAACAACTATACAATTGCCATGTGATTGAAAAAAAACACCTACTGAGCATAATCTTCCTGTTTCCCAATTAAAACTTAGGCTATAGGCATACCTGAAATAATTTAGTTGTTTGGACCGACTCATCTTATTACTCAAATATGTTTGGATATTAATTGAAGGAATTTTGATAAGTATAAAAGCTATGTGATAGTACTTATAAATAATTTGTTAACAAATTTAAATAATATCCTGAGTGAAAATAGCCTACTTAAATTCTTATTGCTATTGGTGGTGCAATCTGTATCTTTTGTGATACATTTGTATGTGCCAAGGTCACAGATACGGTATACATCAGAAACTCTTACTTACGGGAGATCAATTGCGTTCCTTGGACACTTAGAAGGGCTAGTTGCAGTTGTCAATGCTCAAAAAACAATAACTCCTTAATTAATCCATATTCATAAAATTTCCCTACACTTACTTATTCTTGCATACTTCTTTTGCTTCAACAACAGCCATACATCGAGTTATTCTTCAAACTTTTAATGTTTCTCTTTTTCACACACTCGTTTACAGCATTTAATCAGGGCCTACATGGTCCACCAGTTTCTTTTGGTCCACACAATCTATCTTCATATGCGTGCTTCATCAACTCATCCTCTCAACATGCCCAAACCAACGAAACACGCTTCTTTCCCATTGACCTATTTATTGGATTCCCTTTTAAACCACACACCTTCAGCACACATTCATTACTGACTGTCCATACGAATTTTTACACATACATTTCTTATAAATCTCATTCACACTGCATTCACCTTGCTCTTGTATTTCTCCTGACAAACCCACGCTTCACATCTATACAGCAATGTTGGTGTTAACCTACACATTTACATACTATAATTGTTGCCTCTTTTGATACCCTAACTCACTCTTTGTATTTGTCTAAATACATCTGGCCACTCTTATAGATGCTTTCACCCGTACTTTGATTTCACCATCCATCCTCCCACTTTTTCAAGACATTAGGTCCAGATACACAATATAATCTACTTATACTAACAATTTTCCATTCATACTAAGCTGAATATCATTTCCTGATCCCTCCTTATCAAAAACCACCAGCTTATTTTAGAGAAGATTCGTTCCACCTGTCGCCACATTCAAACGATTTAATGCATTCTGTAAGTCACTTTAATTCTCAGCCATTAATACGGCATCAGCTGCATAAAGACGCACGCTCACATTCATATTGTTCATTTGCACATCAATTGCGAAATCTCAAACATCTCTCGTGCACTTATACATGAATACGTTAAAAAAACATGAAGACATAACACAACTTTTTGCCAGCAATCTTTCATATCTTGTACTTTTTCCACTTTCTCTCTTGATTGCTATGACCTCTTGTGCTGCTTCCTCTCAAAGTTTCTAACTAACTAAACTACTGAAATCACTGGTTAGTGATACGTTCCACATTAAACTCCATGCATACACATAATATTCTTTACCAAACAAGTATCTCATTATAAACCACAAAATCATTTTTTGTTCTGGAATCGCCTCTTTGACATTTATACAAGTGAACATATTTTGATTAAACCATGTGTTTGTACAAATAATCTTTTTTTCTAAACACAGACCCATTAGCTCATTACCAATCTTGTTTATCCTGTCATTACCAGACCTACCTAGAACTTTCTCTGAATTCTCTTTTTGGGTACCCACCCATCAATTTATTTTTCCTAACAAGATAAATTACCCCAAAGATATCTAGCCTAAATGTAATGGGGAATTTTTAGGTCACAAATTGTAAAAAAGTGTGTGTTTTAGTAACTTTAAAAGCTAGGGACAGATGTTCATGGGTTTAGCTTTTACTGCAAATAAAATAACTTTAAAATTTGTAATATTCAACAGTTAATAAACTGTAAAATCATCACTTTTTTTTTCAGAAGAGCTTATCAAATTATTTCATCTTCATTTACCTCGTGATCTGATACACTAAACTCGGTAGATATACTCCAATCACGGTAGGAATTACTCTCTGAAAGGTTTTTTTTCCTACCAATATCCTACTATATAATATATTTCTGGTAGGGAAAAGGGCCTTTCAGAAAACAATTCCTACCATGAACAGACTTTATATATGCTCCTTCTTGATATTATATTTCGTGTTTCATTCAAAAACTATAGCAAAAAGTCGGTTATCTTAAGTGACTATCATGATAGTAGGGATAAAATTCTAAATATACTTTTCTAACTATTATTCCCTCTGGGCATTATATTTCTTGATTCACTCAAGTGCCGTAACAAAGAGTTGGTTCTTAGTGGTTAGATTTTAATTTATTAGCAGACCTGGCAACCTGTTTATCCGCTTTCTTAGGATTTTCCCAAAAGGTTAACATCAAATCATTAGGTCATACCAATCACCTAAGTGGTCGAGCCGTCTAAGGCATTAGTCTCGTGCTGGATTGTCTTGACAATGTCGGGTATATAAAGACTCAATTCCCGGTTGGGTCTACTGGAGTGTTTTTTCTAAATGGTTTCCCATCTTCCTTCCACATAAATTCGTGTAGATTACCTCTATAACCCTTCCTTCCTCAGCACTACTATAGTAATAATAATAATAATAATAATAATAATAATAATAATAATCATACATATGTATTGCCTGATTAGATAGAAAGACACGGTAAAAAAAACGCCATGCCCATATGTCAAGCTGTGAGTGACTTACTCATACTATTCAGCTTATGTTTTTATAGAAAGTGAGCGATAAGTGGACTCTGGTGACAAAACACACAAACAAATATTTGCACAAATATGGCGCCACTTATATTCCGAGTTATTTATATCGATAGATCGTGCAGAGATTTGTGTTGGCCGGTCCATCTCTCTTGAAATGTGCGTGGGGACCACTTCATTTATTTCAGACATGTATACCTGTATGCCACACACACTAACTACCTCATCCTTCAACTCGGGAACCAGGGTGGAACTATCCTGTCCAATTTATATAACAAGGTTCCAGTTTAGGAAGTCGATCGGTTTTTCTGGTCCAATTTAACTTGATATGTCTATTTGGTTGTATGGATAAGAAGGTGGAAAATCCACTTGAGTGCTCTGGTAAGATTCTACTATACTGGTTATCCAACGTGTGCATCCAACTTGTAAATTATATTTATCTATAACAGTGATTTTATTATAATCACACTATAGTAGAACCTGCTAAGTTTTGCTATTTAGGGGGCAAAACCCATTTTAATAAAATAAATATAGTTAAGAACTGTATTTTAATAAAGTATACAAATAATTCTCTAAATAATGAATGATAAAATAATAATTAAAAAATTGCATATTATGATTAAATCCAGATTCCAAAGGTAAAATAATTTACACTGTCCATATTTCAAACGTGTTAGATTTGATTACGAGGCTAGAGGGGAATACATAAGTATTCAACTATTTAGGCACATTACGAAAGTGAATTATGGCTTTCAAATCTTAAAAAGGCTTACATGGCAAATATATTATATTTATGAATTATTGGTCTTATAAGTATGTAGTTTATTACTGTAGTGCGAGATATGGATATATATTATATCATAACCTAGCTCTCTTTGGAAATATTTTTGCATTTCTCCCTGTTTGTTTAAAATTTATTGGATGTTTTTCCAATTTAAAAAAACGAGCTATTTAATCACCAAAACACCTTAATCTGTTTGACAACATTTTATTGGGAGAGATAGATAATGATATTGGGTTCATTTATATAACTAGCTAAATTAACATATTTTATTTGGGAGGACGTAAATTATCGTGGTTTATTAGTTCACACCTAGATAAAATGTTGCCTAGAAAGCTACCACACTCGTCAAGCAGCTTTCTACCGTCTGAAATATTAACTGACTGAATATGGAAAGGCTATCATGGAATTACGATTAAATTACGATGAAAGAGACATCTTTCAACATTATTATCTTTGACTTGTTTATTATTGTTATCACAACGTACTGCCTGTTCAGGATATACTCATATCTAGTAATCACTCTAATGGGTTAGAGAGGAGGATGGAAGCATTTTAGAGGTAGTCTACCCACATTTGCGTGGAAGTAGAGGGGGAACGTATTTGGGAAAAATCACCCTCAGTAGACCCGACCAGGATTTTAACTCCAATCTCCCCATCTTCAGCAGGCCAATGTGGTATGAGAGTGACGCCTTGAATTATTCGGCCACTGCTTCTTACTACCCATTCGGGTTATACGCTTATATATTGTGTTGGTTAAAATGTGTTGGTTATTAGGAAGATTTAATTAAAGGAAAGTGAACCCGCATTTGCGTGGATGGAGATTGGCAAACCATTCAGGGAAAACCACCTTCAGTGCACATGATCGGGATTGAGCCCCGATATCCCCATCTTTGGCAGTCTAATTTATTACAAGAGTAACGCCTTAGACCATGCGGCCATGAAAATTGGTGGTATATTTGTTATTTTAATTAATTATACATATATATATATATATATATATTGCTTACCTACACCCTACAATAGTGGGCCCGATGGTAATTTATCTAAATATTTTTCAGTTTTAGTAAGTTATTCTTAAACACATTTGTAATTATAATCTACAAACGGGTATGCATATTTTTCCTAGCCCCATTTCTTGCTGCCCATTCGGGTTGTACGCCTGTATGCTAATTACGCACATGTGTTAGGGATGAAGACGGTATAATTTAGACGAAGATTATCTGCAATAGCCTGGATGGAGAGTGGACATTAATTTATTAAAAATCTCTCTCAGTACACCCTACTGAGATTCTAACCATGATCTCCACGTCATTGGCAGTTCAGTAAATTGTTAGTGTGATGCCTTATAGGGCCTCTACACGATCAGTCAAACTGCCAGTATTAATAAAGTAATAATTAATACTGGCAGTCTGACTGATCGTATAGGGGCAGTACTGATAGACGGACTTACGAAAATACTGATGTCATCCGAATTTTCTGATCACATCAGTCCCAGTCCATCAGTCTTGCAAGTGGTGGGAGAGACTGAGAGTATACGCGCGTTCGTCGGTTCTTCCTTCAGTCTCGGTAGCAAACATAGACTGATCACGCCTTTTCCTTTTAATCCATGTTGCTGCACGGTTAACGCAATAACTAAGACTGATAAAAATAATGACGCTAAGGATGACCGTGTAGGCTCTATTAGGTCTTAGACCATTCGTCTATCAGGAGGGGTATATACGTGATAATCATATATATGTTATATAAATATTACTTTATAACAAAACTAATTTGTAAACGACGAACGAAAGGTTTATATTAAACATTTTAGAATGTTTCGCGTAGCCATTTTCTTTACGTTGGTTTTCCCATTTTTATCATCTTAAAGTAGCAATCGATTTAGCTTCTCTGGTGGGAATGTGGACATGTTGGATTTAGCCAGATGCCTTAGCTCAGGGTTAGTGACACACACACACACACACACACACACACACTCACTCACAGTGCATACTCAATTTGTCAATAATTTTGGAAGAGGTTAAATTCTGGAATGCCAGGCCTCCACCATGGTTCGGATCCCACGTTAAACTGCAGGTCCTCCATTTCATCTCACAATCAGCCTACCATTACACATTAGCGTAAGTGCGTATAACCCAAACGGGTAGTAGGATGTGGCGCTAATAATAATAATAGTATAAAGGACCGTTTATAAAATACCAACCTTGGTTTGATGGTATTTATTATGTAATTATTATTATTTTATATGTAGTTGGCACCATTTATCTAAAGTTATATACGTAGATGATAGCTTGTATATTGATGTATGAACATATGAAAGTAATTTTAGTAAGTTTTATAACTATCGGACACGGTCATTCCTATCAATATACAACTAAACCTGCCTGAACTATCAACAGAAATATATTATTTTAGCACAGCGTCTTATTACCCGTTTGGGCTATAAGCCTATTTACTAATCACGCGAATAGTTTTAGGAATTAGGAAGGCTCTATTTAGAGAATGCCTACCCACATTTGCGTGGAGGGAGAGAGGAAAACAATTTTGATAAAGCCACGCTCAGTACATCCGACCTAGATTTGAACCTCGATCTCCCTTACAATAAGTAGTCAAGTTTATTACGAGAGTAGTGCGTTAGACTATGCGGTTGCTAGAGTGTGTGAAAAATAGTTGAAATAATGACTAAGAAACCTATATACCCGCAAACTATCTAAAATTATTCCCTCAAAGGATAGTTTTGAAATTATGATGATGTAATTTACAATTAAAATAATAATAGTAGTAATAATAATAGTAGTTATAATAATACTGGCTACTTTACATCTTAATAATATAGCAAGGTTGGTCGGGGGGAAATATATTAGGACAACAGAGAATGCCGCGTGCCGAGATAATAGTCTCACGCGTCATAAATTAACCAGCCCTGTTATAGACTTTCTACCTTACCCCCGAGTATCCAGTCTTAATTTTAAATCCAAGATTGTTTATTTAATTTGGCAGTTTAGTCCTCAAGACTTTCCTCACTAAGAGTTGTAGAATCGACAAAATCAAGAATCAGAGCCTTCACAGAAATTATCACTGAAATATATATTTTAATATTAAAAACTACAAACAACACTTTAACGTTTCCTCACCAACCCTAATCTGTCGTCCTAACACGGGTTCATAAAAACACTCTTTGGCACTTTAGTTAGGTAGGATGATGTGCTATTCAAATGTAATGTATCTATTCAAGTGCAAAAAGGAATTATTTTGAAACAAGGTAAGGCTCTTTAGCAGGGTACTTTATGGCTATTTGTAAATATATCGTAATGTTATTCCTGGACGTTCACATAACCAACGAGGAATGAAACCTATTTCACAGGTTTCTTGAAAGTCTACCCTTATATAGGACTATATGTTTTGTAGCTTAGTAAAAACACTAATACCCACATACTTCAGCGGTCTCACGGTTTAAGGTATCAATTCTCGCAATAAACTGGATCTTCATTGACGGGAAAATTGGGGCTCAAGTCCCGGTTGGGTATACTAAGGACGTTTTTCCTAAATTATTTTCCAATCTTCCTACAAGAAATGCTGGTGCACTTCTTCTAAATTTAACAGTTCTCGCAGCTAACCCAATAGTGTATTCATGGGGTAGCCCATATGGGTAGTAAGTTAAGACGCAGGGCAGAAAATTACAAAAGATTACAAAATACTTATTTTTAAATAATTGATATCTTAAGGCAGAGGTAGCCAATCTGTACTCCGCTAAATGGTAAATAAATGTCTAGAATATGAATGTTATGGTCATACTTACTTATTCTATGGCATTAGGAACTCAAAAGTTCATTGATGCACTTACAAAAGTACACCACCTATCCCTGTATTGATCTAGTTCTATCCAGTACACCTCATTATACCCTATCTCTTTCAGATACATTATACTGTTAGCCTCCCATATTCAACTAGGTCTTCCCAATGGTCACTTCCCATTGAGTTTGCAAGTCAGTATCTTGAACAAGATTCTAGAATATCACATTTGCGCTGCATGTCCTGCCTACCGTAATCTACAAGATTTGATTATCCTAACATTGTCTTGTGATGGGTACAGGGTATGTATCTCATCATCATATAGCCACCTCCCCCACCTTTTCAGTAGCCTCATTCATTTTTTGTTCAAATAATTTCATAAGCAGCTTGTTTTCAAAAAACCTAATTTTTTTTCGTCCTGTAAGGTAAGGGACCACGTTTCACACCCATCGAGAACAACCGGTAAAATTTTTTTTGTATATTCTGGGTTTTGCATTCGTTGAATTTAGGCGAGATGTCAACAACTTACTGACCGAGGGATAACATGCTTTTTCCAACTGTATTATTTTCCTTGTTTTCAAACTAATACAATTATTGCTAGTTAAAGTTATTTTTAAATATTTAAACTCATTAATCCTGTTACATTATTGTCCACAATTTGTGTTAACTGTGTGATCATATTCTTAGTTTTTGTAAAGTTCACTTCAAATCCAATTTACTTCTCTACAAACTTCTGCTCATTTTTGTTCATACTGTAGTTAATCTAAGAAAAAGAACTTATATCTGTATATAAAATGTATATTCTCTCAAGAACGATAATTTGTACTAGTGATCTATTCGTAGGGTGGAGTCCGTAAGATATATCCATATTTTATTGTAAACATGGCTGCCAATCGTTTAAAAAAGAAAAAAGGCCAGATTCAAGCGTATGCAAAACAAACGAAGGGTAACTATTCTTCGTGAAGTGTATGGATATCAATAACAGGGCCCGCATTCACCTTGTCGAGTAGAAACAAAAACACGTCAAGTGATATATGATTTGCAGGGAGTGCTCTATTACCAGGCGCCGCGCTGACCCGGCAGTAACCTCTGATGTGGGCGAAAAGCAAGGTGTATGTGGGATGCTGTGTTCCAAATATGATGAAACTTGAAATGAAAATTTTACGGTTAACTTCCAATAGGAAACATTTCCGGCAAATGTTTTCACGACATATTGTTTACACGTCTTACATTCCAAAGACATCTCGTTTGCTTCGTGAACATTCCGGAAGCATTATGCCTACGTTTAAAATAATATAGGTAAAACATACTTCAGTTCCATAATCTACATTTTGTAAGGATATCACGCTTAAGTCCTAAATATAATAAGTAAATCATGCTGATCACACATTATTCCAGGGAAATCGTGTTTACTTTCAATATAATACAAATATAATATGTTTATGTCCTTTGTATCCCATGAATATGCTGTTTAATCCACAAAAGCCCTAGTGACATCTCGTTTACATTATAAGTATCCCAAAAACACCTTTGGTTTCCAGCATAATTGATTCCGGAAGGAATATGTTTAAGGTATCCGAGGGACAATATTTTATAATTTACAAAATTTTATTTACTTTACTTCCATTACTGTTTTCAGTTGTGATATAGATGTCTTATCAAAGGTGAAGGAAGTGTTTGCAATCAGATAAATCTGTGCCGGGACCGAGGATTGAAACCCCAGAACTGAAGTCTGTCACCTACCCCTAGACTGCCAGGTCACCTTTTTATTTAATCTTGTGTACAACATAGCTATCTTGAGAATATTCTAGATCTCTTTTAACGAATAAAATATTTGACAGTGATATATGTAGTATATATTTCAATCACCATGCTTGTGGTCCTTTTGCCGCTTTGTGGGAACATGACATAGTACAGGATACAACTGTGGAGGCTGCCTAAACGTCGTGCCCACAATAAGATGATGAGATGATCGTGATTATGAAGATGTGGAGCCAGTGGAAATCTTAGACCTAATTTAAACATAATTAAACAGACAAATGTGATCATAGGAACTGTTTACTTTTCAAGATAAATACCTATGGTACCACCATCAATCGAACCCGGGTCTTTTAGATCTGCAGCCAGGGGCGCTGAACACAAGACCAAGAAGCTGGTCACTTATCCTAGGTATGTAATAATTAATAATATATACCATATATCAAACACGTTTTGCCATCAAATGGACCATTTTATTTATTTCCAAATATTATAGAAAGGCTTACATTATTTTTTATCATTTATAATTCCAAGGACATCCTGTTTTCTAACCATATGTTATAATATAACCATCCAGATTATATATCCAAATATCATCCTATTCACATGCTCTATATTATTTTATGTCATAAATGTTCAATTGCCATTACGATATTAAAAGGATATTCTATCTATGATATATTAAACCGTTGTTAGATGATTATAATGAAGCCAGGGATTTTTCAAACAGCCCCCAACAGTCTGATTCAAAGATGTGATGTTTATGCGAAGTTGGAAGGCCAACATATATAACACCTTTTTTATTGATAAGTTAATAAATTTGTACCATGTACATCTAAATAAAATTTCATTTTTTATCATATTTTTTTACTGGTGAAACACAAAAACTCCTGTAGATCTTGGTTGATTTGCGGACCTATGAATACCAGAACTTTTTTCTCATTCACATGAATAGAATACTACGAACTTACAAAGTTCTGAACATTTTTTAATATCCTGTACACATTATGCTATGTATAAAAAATGTTCTATGAAAACAGTAATAAACATTGGAAACTACGCATACGATATTTATTACATGATATTTATAACCCAAGCTTTATATTTACAGTCTGTAGTAGAGAAATAAAACATGTTGTAACAGAGGGCTTATGATGTCATTCATTGTTCACAGCACAACATTGTTTCTAAGATAAAGTATTTCTTACACGTGTAGTTAATATAGTGAGCTGGCTGTAGACATTAAGTTCCAAAAAGACCTAAAGTTGTAGGGGAGACAAATAAACAAACAAAAGTGAGACCAAGCTATGGAGTTGCGCAGATTTAATATGGTATCACCCGCTTCCGTGGCCACGCTACTTTCATGTTGAATAAGACTGCCGAAGGCGGGGAGATCGTGGTTCGATCCTGGTCGGGTGCATTGAGAGTGGTTTTCCTCAAATAGTTTTCCATTCTCCTTCCACGTAAATGCCGGTACCTTTTCTATAAACTCTACCTTCCTATTGGTGTTAATATGTTGATAGCTTATATGGGTAGAAATTAATGGTACTTATAAAACATAAACAAAAAATTAGCACAAATAAGCTATCAATAAACACAGATAAGCTAGCAATAAACAGAGCTAATTTAATTATAAACATCGATAATCTAACAATAAACATATACAATCTGGCAATAAACACAAATAATCTAGCCATAAACATATTTAATCTAGTCATGAACACAGATATTTCATCAATAAACACAGATAGGTTAATTATAAACACAGATAAGCTAACGATAAATACAGATAAACTAACAATAAACACATATAAGCTAACAATAAACACATATAAGATAACAATAAACAAATATAAGCTAACAATAAACACAGACAATCTGGCAATAAACCCAGATAAGCTAACACTAAACATAAATAAGCTAACGATAAACATAGTTAATATCATAATAAACACATATACTCTAGCAACAAGCACATATAGTTCTAACAATGAACACAGATAATATGACAATAAACACAGATAAACAATAAACACACGTAAGCTACAACAAACTCAGAAAATATAGAAAACACAAATTAACTAAAAATAAACACGCAATGTTATTATTCTGTCAGATTTAGATAGGAAGACACTTTTTTGACAAAAACAAGACCCACCAAATTAATTTTCATAAATATACATATGAAAATTAATTTAGTGTATATATATATATATATATATATACGTAATTCCCTGTGATACGCAGTTGTCACAGTTAATATAAAATATAAATATATATTATACAATGCTAATAACAATATTAAATAATATCAATGCTAACTGAAATATAAAATGTTTTTATTCTCTTTATAACTTTTCCTTCCATAGTCTTACTGTGGTATCTGTTTAAAAAGATGAACCCAACGATAGTACTATGTTCTTTTAGGTCCTCCTAGATTATTTGGAACTCCCCAGGCATGTAATTGACCCTCTAAAACAACGTTTCTCAAATGTTTTCTATCGCGACCCTAAACATAATATTTTTTCGGACTGGTGACCCAAAGGGTCATGACAGGTAGTTTAAATTACCTATTATAATCATATTAGTGTATATTAAATTTAATACTTAATTTAAATAATAAAAACAGAATTAATTTCACTGTGAGATATCTGGAAAATGTTGTCAAAATCTACGAGAGTGTCAATCCAGTTGCTTCAATATCGACTCATTATTGGCACCATTTAGAAACGTTCTCCTCATCTTAGCAGATTTGAATACTTAAACTACAAGTCAATGAGACCTATTTTAATTCCAGGTGATTCTGAGGAAGATATATTATATTTATAAATGGATTAATCATGATCGATAATTAATAAATACAAGGATTGTCCGACATCTCAGCTCAGCTGCCTACTGATCTGATGGTCCCAGGTTCGATTCCCGAAAAGGCAGAAATTTTATCATTGATAAAAATATGGATTTACTCTTTCGTATTGATAAATTTACGGCCGAGTACTGGGTGTTGTGCCTGTCCTAGTCTTAATATACATGATCAGACATATGAAGCTACGACAGGCCTAGCAAACTGGTAGTGAAAAATATATAATTTGATTAAAAAACTGATCCAGACCACTGGTTGAAAACATTAAAGGCTGTAAAAGTAATTGACAAGACTAGGTTTTTATTATCAGTGGGATACCTTGACGGATTGAACTATGGCCCTATCTTAAAAGTTGAGGCATAGTTTAACCAAGATATAAAAACTTGCTTTTTTTTAGCGCCACGTCTTAATACTCCTTTAAGTCATACGCTTGTGTACTAATTACGTTAATGGTTTTGGGGATTATGAACATTATATTTAGAGGAAATGTACCCGCACTTGCGTCAAGAGAGAGTGGAAAACCATGTTAGAAAAATCAACCTCAATACAACCGACCTAACCTTGATTTCTCCGTCATCGGCAGTATAGCCTACTGAGAGAGTTGCGTGTTAGACCATGCGGCCATCGAAGCGGGTGGAAGCTTTCTATAGTTCATGGTAAAGGAAGGTTACATATATCTATATTAAACTCTGTTGTAGACCATGTGCTGATATAGGCTGTGTGTACAGTACATAAAGTGTATGCTTAATACACTAATAATACTGTTTGAAATTGGAACATCAAACATACGAGTTATTATTAGATGTAACATTAGAAATGCTAGCTAATTTACATCAATACTACCCACCCCGAGTAATGCCGATACTCATATACATCCTGCAATATAAAAATATTCCATAAAGCTACTCTGTTTTAAATAAGTGCTTTACTCACTCATTGTATTTTCTGGCTTATCACGAGTTCCATGAATGACAAGTTCACACAAAATTATATGCTGAAGTGAATACTGACACACACATGAAAGGTGGATCAACGAGACACTTTCACGAGGTGACCTAGGCCTACGCTGATTGGCTTAACCGTTTGACAGAAGACCTTGTGTGATCTACATTGCAAAATCATCAGATCTCCGGAATGACGTGTCAATATGACAACGGGTGTTCGAAAAGAAAACATGCTTCTGTCACGTGTTCGCAAAATGACCGTTATATTTATAATATTATGATTTCCTTTTTCTTGTATCCATCAACTAGACCTATATAAAGCTGGGGGTCAGCTAAGATTGTTGACTATTAATTCCGACTCAAGCACAAGAGGTCCATGTCTAGACGTAGACATTTTTACACCACGATAGGAAAATATAAACTCTACTTATTTTGTTAAATATTTAAATATTACGACCTATATTGGGTTTGATGTTTGAACACTTAATTAATTATGTAATTAAAATCATTCATGTAGGCGTCAATAATGTATCACTAGAAGATTTATTTTGGAAGTTAAATTGATTTATGGAACACTTAATGTTTCCTTTTACTACTTGGGCGATACTCTCTTTGTAGCACTTAAAGTTATTAGTCAGTAGCTTTTTTTTCTTTCTTGGTATATTTAATTTAAAATAAACTTTATTGCACTTGTAGTTACCAATATTTGTTAAACTTTAAAATTTGATTATATTTAAATTAAAGATAAAATTTAGAAGACATATTTAATTTGGAGAAATCATAAAATTAATTAATATTTGTTAATCAAGAACTTATAACTTTAAACAATAACTTATATTTTTAGTGAGAAATTACCAGTATTCTAAAATTGTATTGCTTTGTTTTTTATTATAATAATGAATATTAATAAATCAAAATCCTCTCAATTACTTCAAATTTGGTGTAAGTAATAGTCCCACAGATGTTTGGGTTATATTCTGGAGTCAAAGCTTTGTGTAAATTTATTTTTAGCATTTATATTTGAGATTATATTTAACTTAAAATTGAATGATTTAATCTGTTTGTTTATTCTGAATTCACAAGGGTGATTCTGGTGCTTTGTTAACCACGTATAGGATCTCTTTAAGATTTTTTATTATTCTACTAACAAATTATATTATTTCTCTTGAGTCTCTTCCAGACTAATCCATATAAATAAATAATGTATTACGTAACTCTTATATTATAAGTTTCAAACATAGTCTTCTTCAAGGACTACTAATACATTGAGATTGTGTATTAAGTCATCAATTGTGCTGCGCAAGCTCCTTATTTATATATATATATATATATATATATATATATATATATTTCAACACTACTCATTCCGCCCTCTAAGGCCATGTATTACTTATATACCTCTATTGTCTTATTTTGAATAAATAAGTCTACTTTTGTTAAACTTGAAAATTATCCCTTTAATTGTTTTTATATTAATTTCCATTTTTATTTCGCCCACCCTCTTCCCGCCTGTTGTGGCCTCTAGCAGTTAGAGTTGGAGGTGGTGACCGGTTCATGGTCTTTTTTTAAGTAAAATTTATAAGAGGAGTCGTTTAATCAGAATGGAATGCGGACTGGTGAAAACACAATAATAATCCGCATATGGTTAGAGCAAATCTATAGAACTTAATACGAATTATATTTATCAAAGCCATCATTGGTATTTATGTGAAAGTTTATCCTAACACCTCAAACCACGGGGCCATCTAGTCTATTAAAAATATTAATAGTTATAATAATAGCAACTTAATACATATTTCACTAATCACTTACACTTCTAAAATTATCAAGTAGGCCAAAAGAATAAATGTGAATCTAATAATTGTATACTGAATGGGGCTTGAACAATTTAAAGTTATTACAATCCTAATAATACATACTTTGTTTTATAATTATAATATTGTATAGGTGTGCCTTATCATCCTCTGCAGAAAATACATAGTATCAGTATGTTCTGTTGACAGGCGTGTGAATCAGGCCTTACATAACCAGTGAGGTAGACACCTGAAGACGTCAGTGAGTGAGTGAGTCGCATGCCAAACTTCCCTCCTTCCACCTGCCACCGAGAAACACAACACCATGTCTTTTCGCGCCACTATCTAGAGGACGCATCACGCATGCGGGCTATCAGAGCATGCGCGCTCTACCAGGGGTACAGGTGCTGTGCAAGGTGCGTCACAAATATGCGGGTCCTTTCTTGGGACTTCTTGATGAACGTCTTTGGCCACAGACATACATCAAGTGAGACAGTATTTAGCAAGGTGGAACCGATTAAATTAGGTATGAGCTAGGGCATACACTCAAATTAATAGCTTTGATATAATCACCGAGTTATGTATTAAAATTTATTTTGTACCATTACTAGAATCGTGGTAGAAATAAAACCTTATAAAATATCAAAATACGTTTTAGGATCAAAATTGAAACAAATTGAACATTCCTTTATCCTGAAAAGCGAGCCTACTTTAACGGATATCACTATAGTGGAGCATATATAAGATAGGGCAATAGTGTAATCCATCAAGGTAAGCTTGTCAGCTTTAAGGATGAACGGGACGGCCATATATTATTATTAAAAAAAATTTATAGCTTTTCTTAACTAATGATGAATATTGTAACAACTTGCATCAGTGGGCACGTGGACTAAGTGTATGGTTAATAATAATAAATAATAATAATAATAATAATAATAATAATGACGTCAATTTGTATCTCAACGGAAAGATTAGCCATTATTATTATTATTATTATTATTATTATTATTATTATTATTATTATTATTATTAGCACCGCGTCTTATTACCCGTTCGGGTTATACGCACTTACGCTAATGTGTAATGGGAGGGTGATTGTGAGATGAAATGGAGGACCTACAGTTTAATGTGGAATCCGAACCACGGTAGAGGCCTGGCATTCCCCACATTCACAAGATGTCTTGTCAGAGGTGAAGGAAGGGTTTATTAGCCAGTACTAACGTACCTTTAACCAGGGCACACCTTCATGTAGTAATAAATCATTCTTTCCGTGGGGACTCTTTCCATGTCCCTATGAGATGAGGGTATGGTGAAAGTGAATATGGCGGGGTAAAGTCAATAAGTATATTAAACCACAGGGTGGCCCACGAAAAAGTATCCCGTCTCCTATATCCAGCAGGCGCCTCACTCTGAATTGGAGGAGGTCAATCCCCTTCTACCCATATTGTGACATGAAGAATGAGTCAATAAAGTTTTAGAAAAGCAGTTCACTTGCTCATTCTTCATGTCACAATATGGGTTAAAAGGGATTAACCTCCTCCAATTCAGAGTGAGGTGCCTGCTGGATATAGGAGGTGGGCTACTTTTCCGTGGGCCATCCTGTAGTTTGAGCCTAAATAACCAAACCCTGGTTGCCTTGGGAATTATTCACTTTTTTTAGAAACATCCCGCAGTACTAGCCAGGAATCAATCACGGGACATTTATATCACCAGCCAGGGGACAGTTAAGGCTTATATTATGGTTTGCCAATGACGGGGTGGGGAGGGGTTACAACTTTGGTCCTCCCGTGCTCCCTCGGACCACCTTTATTAAATGGCCACCTATTATCAATTCCATGAAAATGAGGGTACACTTCTTATTAATTCTGTATGCCTCATCCTTATCCCATTAAAGTAGTTAAATGCAAATGGACCAGACGGATAGTATGAAGCAAAATAAAATAATAGACTGAAATCTTAAAAGGTGTGACCACTACTGCAGGTACGGAACACGTCAACCGTTTACTAGAATATTTAATAAACTAAACGTTTAAGGTCATTTAGATCAGGAGAAAATATTTATATAGACATATAGAGGGTTTAAAGTGCCATCTTTTGAACCAAATAATTTATCTAGTAAAAGGCTTACAAATGCACTTAGTTCTAAAACAGAGTCAATAGGCAATACCTCAACCCCATTCATTCCTGTGAAACGGAAAACACCAATTACAGAAGTGAAAATCGTTTAGCCATTCCAGAAATTAAACTCATGATAAGCCTTTAGTTATCATCTAGACGAATACTCACCCGATTCAGTGGGAGAAGGGTTTAAGTTGTCACTCTTGTGTTAGCCTGGCCTGCTAATGACGGGGATATCAAGGTTTGAATCAGGGTTTTTCTTAAGTGTTTCTCACTCTCCTACCACGCAAATGTTTGTAGAGTACTTCTCAAATGCCTCCTTCCTCATCCCTACCTCATTATAGTAATTATCATATATACGAATAGCCTGAACAGGTAGTGAAACGCGGCGATAAAGAAAAAAGTGACAAATATAGAGCCAATGACGAGAATTTGTCTATCATAAAAGTGAATTCAAACAAAACGATATTGATCATATTGTCTTTATTTTAGCACCGTGTATTACTTACTACCCATTCGGACTATGTACTAATTACACTAATTGTTTTATAGATTAAGGAAGTTATATCTAAAGGAAGTATAACCACATTGGCTTAAGGGGAGAGTGAAAAACAAGTTTGTAAAAGCTATCCTAAGTACACCCGACTAAGTTTTAAACCTCGATCTCCCCTTAATTGGTAGTCTAGTACATTGCAAGATTTCAGTAGTGCGTTAGATAATGCGGCCACTGAAGTGGGCCATTTTGTTGTTGAAATGAGCTTTAGTAAAGAAGATGGCAGGATTAGTTTATAGCTAATATAATTGCTAGATAATTACATATTTATTTACAAATAAGATATTAAATCAAATAAGCATTGTAAATGGCAGTTGCGAATGGCATTGCTATTCAAACACATTTACTAAATTTTATAAAAAATAATGGTATGTTTTAGTATATCATAAAGATACAAATTAAAATATACATATTTAATCATCAATCTAATTTAAAACAAATAGTATGGAACTACGCACGAACTTTCCCGCTCAATTGTTTAAAAATGGAGATATTTACTCAGAATGTTTAATATAATAAACACTAGCAAACCCGAGAACAAATTGTTCTATTTATACATGAAACATTTTTTTACTTACGGTTCTAAATTTTATAAATTTATTTTTAAAGAATTAACGTCTTCATTAGTATAGTTACCATTCCTTCACCTCTGACAAGACGTGTATTAACCACAACTTGTGAATGTGTGGAATGCCAGGCCTCCACCGTGGTTCGGATTCCACGTTAAACTGTAGGTCCTCCATTTCATCTCACAATCACCCAACCATTACACATCAGCGTAAGTGCGTATAATCCGAACGGGTAGTAAGACGTGGTGCTAATGATAATTAGTATAGTTGGACCAATAACATATATCGATATTGGGTCTCCAAGGGTCAACACTTCGTATTAAAGTTTGACTTTCATTTGATATTTTCGGCATTTTATTAGAGGATGTACATCTTATCGTCATCGCATTGTTATTAAATTTCTCTTTTGTAAATTTTGACCAAGTAAAATAGGTAAATATTGACTATTGAGTCTAAAATAAGATAGATAATTGCTGTATCAGGGGTAGATCCAGGAGGCGAAATTAAACCATTCAAATTACTTTTAAACTCACTACTAGTTTTATTGTCACGCTATACCATTTCACTAACCAGATTTAATTTTTAATTGTTATTTTTGATATTATTAAATGATAAATATACGGTAATTATTATAAATACTTAAGACAATCACATTAATTATTAAAATGCTGAAAATAGGCTTTAATGAAACTACCCAAATTTAAGTTTCGTGCATCTCACCTTGTTGCACAAATCTTGTTAGCGTTTAAATTTAGTTTAACATGTTTTCTATTAACATTTCAATGATTAATAATAAATAAAAATCTTTAAAATAATTTATTTTTAAATAATGTGCTTTAAGCAAAATCTTTGAATAATACCACATACATAAAGTGCTAGTATTGGTTAGTGGTAAAATTTCGAGTTAGAATGAGAAATAACTAACTATACTATAAATTGGAGTTAAAGTTCGATTGTTCTAAATCTGAATAAGTCCATCTATTTTTGTCTAATTGATTGATTGAATAGCTAAAAATCTGTGTATATAATAATTATTATAAGGTTCAAATTTATTTCCATCTTAATAATCACTATTTGTTGAGGTCCTTATTATTTGCTTTTAATAAATTTCAGTACTAATCGTAAATTTCGAGTTATACCCTTCATTTGAGGATTATTATAAAGTTTAGCGTTACACTGAAAAATTACTTAAAGATCTACTCTCAAATTTTGAAGTATTTTATGCCAAAATTTCCTGAGAACCTGCCCCAAACCCGATCATGATAGGAGCACTCTCCCTCCATTCCCTTACGAAAATCAATGATCCGCCCCAATGCTGTACAAACATCTACCCTAAGAAGTTAAAGTAAAAACAACATCAGCTTCTTGAGAGACTTACTTATTTGCTTACTCTATGGCATTAGAGAATTATTGCGTTTAAACTTAAGTATTATCTCGCCACAACTAAAGCTCCCAAAGTTGTACTAATATATTTGCCAATATCTCAGAAACTATTGGTTTTATGAGAATATATTTCAAATAAAAGTTGTTGTTTTATTTCTAATAGTACTAAAATTTTACAAATAGTTAAGGAGAAGCAGAAATTTCTGCTTTTGTAATTACCCTAAAAGCCATTTTCATGGGAAAGTTAAAATAGCCATTTTATTTATAATATTAATCAATGCTTGGATACGAATTTTAATCAAAATCGTTTAAGCCGATTTTGATTTTTTTTTTTAAATTTAACTTTTACTTAACTACACTTAATTTGAAGGTTAAACAGACACAACAGATATAATTGCAAAAAAACACTATTTTGGGTTCAGGGGGTCATGGACGTCAACATCAACATTTCGGGTTAGATTTTTTTTTACGGTTGCAATACTTACCTTTAGTGTCCGAAATTTATATATATATATATATATATATATATATATATATTTGCGTATAGCTTGACAGTTATTGGTTTTATAAAGATGTTTCAAATGAAAGATGGGTATTATAAATAGACCTACATGTTTGAAGCTATAAGTAATTTCATATCTCAAATTGTTTCGGAGATATGATAAAAAAAATTATGCTTCTGACCGCAACCCTTAAAGTAATTTTGCTGAAATATTGGGAGTAGCCATTTTGTTTGGAATATTAATAAATGTTTTGAAAAGAAATTTAACCAAAATCGTAAGAGCCTATTTTGAGAAAATATATTTGTTCTCTTTTTGCCCTTCAGTAAACTACCCCTAATTTTTGGGCTAGCTATCCGGTTCCAAAAATACTTTGGTTTAACCCTATGAAAAACCTAGACACCAATTTTTAGCCTGATCGGTAGAATAGTTTAGACTCTAGTCTAAGGTACAGACCGAGAGACGGAAATTCAAAAAATACCTTTTTGGATTCGGGGGGTCATGAAACGTCGAAATTCATCAACATCTTGAGCTCGATTTTTTTGACGATCAAATACTTTATCCACCTGTAAGATAGTGATAAAGTAAAAATATTGAGATAATTATCAACTTTAAAATTGTGTGGTCCAATACTTCACAAGGTGGACAGTGCATTTAACCAGGTTTTATTGCCTTAATTTGGGCATAAATATAGGCATGGCTAGGCATACAAGCTCTACATAAGACTAAAACATCGACACTTTGTATGTGAATATTACTTACTCTGGTGTTCGAATGGTCTATGGCAGGCACAGACAGCCTGAATCTCTCTGGCCACAGTTGGTTTATTCACGTATTTTCTCAATTATGTATCCTAATTGTTTACATACTGGTATATTTTTAAGTATGATTGTACAATACATAACTAAGTTTACTTTTAAAAATAGACCCAGATCCATAGAAAAAAAACTCAAGGGAGAGTGAAAAAAACAGTATCTGTCACATATATTTTATATTACATGTATTCTCTTTTTTTTAATGTTCCTCTATGAATATATAATGAATTAATAAAAAATTGAAATTGGTTCTTTTTGAATCAAAGCTTGACAAAATGAAGAGAAAAGATGTAAAATAAAACAATACCTCTTTTATGGGCTCCTAAAAATAAATAAATTTAAATCTGGGTAAGTAACTATTTATAAGTTTGTCCAAAATTTCTGTCCATTAAGTGCGTGGTATAATGAGAGATTAGTAAAGTGACATGAAACGCATCCTTTCAATTCATAAGTCTCCCCAACCCTGGTCTAAGGTGTCACTCTTACAATTTACTGGACTGCTGATGACGAGGAATATGTGGTTCAAATTCCGATTGGGTGTGTTAAGGCTGGATTTTTCCTAGTCAGCTTCCCACTCTTCTTCCACGAAAGTGCGGTTACAATTCCTATAAAATTCAACCTGCCTTAACCCTAACTTATTAATGTAATTATTTCACATACTTACAACTTAAATGGCTAGTAAGACGAGGGGACGGGGGAAAAAAGAAAACTCTTGGTAAAGGAGCGTGTGCAAAATATCACCCGGAAGAGTCTGACCCTCTCTCCACACGAGGCTGCTTACCATAAAACAACCGGAGTTCCTTGCGGTAGGATCCGGACAGGTCCGGATGACCTCTTTGATCTCGACGTGCCTCCAAAAAAACACCCGCCATATTTCACGGGTTGCGATATCGACACGCTCGGCGTGTGTGCTTCCTCCTCGCCTGCAACACAGATACGTCGTTAACCACCCTGGTATATCTGTCCAGACCACGATTTGAAGGGTTTCACACACGTCGTGAGCTCACTTAACCTCTCCAACCAAAGAAGAAAATTAATATGATATTGTGGAGAACATAAAACATAGTAGAGGTGACACAATCTTAAATAAATCACAATTATCATTTGGTGAGAGGGTTTTTTTGGTCAAATTGGAGTTCTCCGTTGATTCTCTCCAGTTAAGATACCTTCTAAATCCACGGTTGACACCGATACCTTAATGTTCTTACGAATAGACATTTGGAACATCTTTCAGAAAATACAAACAAAAATGTTTCTGGGGGTTAGCTTTGGTAACATTTTAATATATCATAGTGTAATTCTATAGTATTAGATAATATATTATATCAAAAGGGACAGCTACGGATCACATGAAGGTATGAAAGTAGATCTAGTAAGTTTTTATAGTTTTCATATTTGTCCATTAATAATAAAATTTGGGTATAGCTTTGTTAGATTTCCCTTTATGGCTTTATGTATAGAATATTTGACGGTGAGATTTAGTTCAGTCGCCTTGTATGTAGACTTTTAGCTGCTCTGTGAGAACATAACTTTGCCCAGAGTACAACTATAGAGGTTGTTTAAACGTCAAACTCGCAATGAGATGATGTGATGGTAGTGATAATGAAATATGTGGAGCCAGTGGAAGTCTTAAACTTAGCTTAAGCTTAACTAATTAGACAAAGGTGACCATAGGAACAATTTTCCTTTCGGGGGAAAATACCTAAGCTACCACCGGGAATTGAACCCGGGACCTATATATCAGCCTCCATGGGCGCTAATCATTAGACAGAAAGGCCGATCTTAGATGATACAACTTGAAACAGGAGTCGCGTCGTGATGTGGTTTTCTTTATTATACTATAAAAACAGTAGAATGGAGGCCAGTAGAACTATATTACCGTTTTTTTTAAATACGACAAATTTAAATAAACAATAATGGCCGCATGGTATAACGCAATACTCTCATGTTACATGAAACTGCCGATAACGGGAATATCAAGGTTAGAATCCCAGTCGGGTGTATTGAGGTTGATTTAAAAAAAAATCACTCTGTCTCAACGCGAATTTGGGTACACTGCCTCTAAATATAACCTTCCTAATCCCTAAAAACATTAGCGCAATTAGTACATAAACATATAACCAAAACGGGTAGTAAGACATGGTGCCAAAAAACCTATATCTATTAAACTGATCCCAATTTCGATCTTAACTAGAGAAGAACACAGAAAACAGCTCTTTGATACGTTTTATATTTTGAACTCAATCTTGTATTTAATATCAGGATTAATCGAACTTTATTTATAAATGTTTGATGGTGAAAACAAAATCTAATATTATTGTTACTGACACACACACACACACACACACACACACACACCATCTTTGGTGAGCATGTAGACCTAAGTCTAGTTCATCTAGCTCATAGGCCAGTGATCGAGAGGTAGGAGTTCGAATCCCGGCTCGGTGAAATGAGTATGTTTGTTTCCTAATTTGTTAACCCTTTTACCTTCACTTAAATGAGGGTACTTTTTCTATAATTTATGTTTTAATGCTTTGAACGCTTCTTTCATTACCTTGACTAAGCTATTTGTTTGTGTAAAATGGTAATATTATAATTTAGTTTACTATCAGTCAAGTTGTCGTCTTGACTGAGTTGGTAGCGTATCTTCCTTGTGGCTCATGATAAAAATTCCAGGTTCAAAACCTACCATCTATACTTATTTACTGTGTTGAATTGAACAAAATAACTTTTCATTCAATATATTATATTAATGAATAATCTATTCATTTACAATTATTTTTATAAAAATATGCAAAGTATATGAGCCTTCGTAGACTACCCCAATATTGTTATTTAAAAAAATGTAACAATGAAAACTCTACATCAATTTATAAATTGTGTATGTGGGTCTTACAAACTTAATTAATGGATTTTATAACTTAGAGATTGTGTGTGTATTTAAAATCTAAATTAATGTATTTTATAACATCAAAAATATGCATAGTTAAATATATGACTAAACAACCTAATCATTATTGGGATAGTGAACACCCTTAGGAGAATTAAATTAAATATTACTAGCCTATAATAAATTCGAATTTACAAGCGATTTTTTTACTGAGATAAAATCAAAAAGTTAACATCAATCAAAGATTTAAATCGTGACCTTGAAGCTAGAGATGAGCACACATTCCCAAGAGATAATGAGTAAGACGTTTAACTGATACTTATACAAAATTTGTAAATAATTCTTAGACAATAAACAAAGTTGCAAACGAATAGAAGATAGTTTTATAATAAAGCCAGACAATAATAGGTTTAGTGTTTTACTTTCGTTTACGTATATTGCACAATGGTGCGTTCGTATCCAATTGGTTCAATCCTTTGGAACATGATCGGTTTTCCAGTTTTGACGGACTGAAAACTCTGTCGCTAGTGACACAACCAACGCTCAACAAACTCCTGAGACAATAGAAACATTTTCAAATAATTAACTCTGTATTAGTAGCCTATACCCTGCGGCTTGCGAGATCCTGTCTTACGAATTAACTCGCTAGTGAGTTTTATCGCAAGTTTGAAAACTAGGGATCCAGGAGCTATATTTAAACATAATTTTAAAATATACAATTTAGAGGATTTAGTAAAATAGAACATACTTTTGGTATATATAATAGCTAATTTCATTTATATTGTCACTAAGAAGGTATATAATCTTATTTATATATACACAAACTCTATTACTGTAATACCATTTTTACTAGTTGCTTTTGGATAAATCTCGAGGTTTCATGGCCTCTGAAACCGAAAAGGTGGTTACTGTGTTGCCATCTATTTATCTGTATCTCGGACTAGAGCCAAAAAATGTAAGCGATTGGGCTAAAACTTGGTCTTGGGTTTTCATAAGATCGCCCCAATGATTTTTATTAATTAGATATCCAACCCTAAAATTAAGGCTTATTTACTAAAGAAAAAAAAAATCTGAAAATCTGCTTTAACGTGCTTGGTTAAATTTTATATCCAAACACTGTTAACATCACAAACAAAATGGCAATTTTCATTTTTCCCTGAAAGTAACTTAGATGGTACATTTCATATTCAGAAATTTCCAATTTTGTCCATAACTCCGTAACTATTTGAGATATGAAATAATTTATTACTGTAAAGATGTAGTTAGTTTAGATATAAAACTATCCTATTTGAAATATATTTTTATAAAATCAATAGTGTCTGAGCTTTAAACCTATATATATATATTATTTTTTTTATTCTCGAATTTGAAAATTAAATGTATTATTATTATTATGCGTTTTGGTGGAAAAATTTGTTTCTTTTTCTTAATGGTTTTGAAACAGTTTATGTTTTTCTTATTTATGCTCTTTGGTGAAATTTGATACTCATTTTAATTTGCTTCGAGCCATCAGAGAGAGAAGCATTGATATTGTCAAAAAAAAATTATTAATATTTCAATAAATGTCGACGTTTCTTGACCCTCTGAAACAAAAAATTGTTTGCTCTTTGACTGTCGGACTAGAGCCGAAACCATTTTACCGATCGAGCTAGGACTTGGTATTTAGAGTTTACATCGAGTCCCCCTGAAGGGTTTATAGAATTAGATGTCTAACCCTAAAATTAGGGGTCGTTTATTGAAGAGCAAAAGGAGATAACATTGATTTTCTCAAACTCCACTTTAACGATTTTTAATACATTTTTTATCCAAAAAAACATTTATATTTTTTATGGAGTACTTAGAAATTTGAAATTTAATGGTATGCAAAACTTGGTAGACAAATATGCTTTTCTCTCAATGTTTCCGTTAAATTGTATATTATTACATTTATGCTCTTTGGTACAGTGTTTTTGCAATGGTGTATATCATTTTGTATCACAAACTATATGAGTTTTTAGTAAATGTCTCTTTTATTTTAAGATTAAAGGGAGAGAAAGTCTATGTGGTACTATTAATTTAAATAAAACAACAAACTTTAAAAAAACGAGTCAAAAAAGTATTTAATCAAAACCATTTGACCAGCAATTTTGCTCTACGCTTCACATATATGCACTATATTTATCCCCCCCCCCAAAAAAAAAATACATTTACTTTCTCATATAAAGAGAAAGTATTGTGATTGTGAAAAAATCTCTCTCGAGATTATGACGAATCTGTACGTCTTATGTGAACCCGAACCCAAAAACGTGGATTCTACTATTATTTTGTCTGTCAGACAATTTTTACCTAGTTATGGATCCAAACTGTTTAATGGATTTTGATCAACCTTAACACTTATATTTTATAGGGCTATACCACGAAGATTTTTTTCGCCTAGCCTTTCAATTAAGGTTAGTTTACTGATGAGTAATTATTTGAATGCCAAATTTTTCAAAAATGTCTTTAACGATTTTGTTCAAAATGTATATCTGGAGATTGTGTGGTAGTTATGAAAACGAACAATGTATAATAGTTTTTGAGGTAAAAACTTGTATATAAATAGTTTACTGATGACTGATTTTTCCAAAATTTGAAATATTTTACAAATGTCTCTAACGATTTGGTTACAAATGAGTATTTTGGGAATGTTTTAAATGATAATTAACACGGTGTATTGGTTTTTAGGCTAAGAAATTATTTTTTTGTATTTTACTGATGATTGATTATTTAAAAACTTGAAATATTTTAAAACAGGACTAATGATTTTGTCCCAAATGGTTATTATTAGAGTGTTTGACATAACAAATAGCACTGTATACCTGGTTTGGGGTAAAAATTTGATAAAGGGTCGTGTACTGATGAATTATTTTTGAAAGTTCAAATTATTTCGAAAGTAGCTATAACGATTTTGGTTTAAACTAATATATGGGGAGTGTTTGCATGAAAATGACATATAAAGCTTTAAACTTTATTTTGGGGGAAAGTTCAGTTTTGGTTAGTAAATATTGCATATTTTTATATACTTGTGAATTTAAAAAAAATTAAGTGATTTGGATAATAATGAATATCTATTAAGTTTTTTGAAAAATAAAATATCTATAGGGGTATATATAGTTTTTTCTAAAAAAATTAATTCAATAGTACCTAACCAATGAATTATTTAAGTTATTTTGGTAAAATTGTATATTAAAAAAACTCTAACGATTCTATTTGAAATTGGTGTTGCGTGACTATTTTAATCTTTATTCATATAAAATAAATTAAACTAAAGGTGTTTTACTTACGAAAAATTATAGAAAAATTGACCTTAAAAATTGAATTCAAAATGGGAGTCTGAGAATAGTTTTTCATGATAAATAAGAATAAATTTTTACTATTACAAATAACAAAACTTTTAAGCTATTTTACTGTTAATTTACTTTGGAAAATTTGAATTTTGTTAGATTTATAAAAAACAATTGAGTTTAAAATTTATATTTAAAGAAAGTTATTTGTGATTAACAATATTATGTGTTTTATTTATGAATAAAACATACTTAAGGGTAGTTTATAAATAATTGTTTTTTAAAATAATCTGTTTACCCATACATACTACTTAGTATGAGAAAGTTTGTGCGATTGTGTTGTACCATATTTTTTTTACCGCGTCTTACTTACCACTTAGTTTAGCATATCCTATCTACATAATTTAATCAGTCTAATAGAATATGGATGAAGAGGCTAGAATATTTATTAAATATCCCCGAAATTGCTTTAAAGGAGAGTGGGAAATCATTTAGTCTATATCATTCTCATTACATCTGGGAGACATTCAAACCCCGACCTCAGCGTTACTTCTAAACCAAACTACACGAGCTAGGCGTTTAATCCACGTGGACATCGAAGTGGTATTTCTAAATTGAGATACATTATTTCTAGAATGTAAATTTTATATTCATTATATTAAAAATTTAAAACTGTTATTTTATTACATAAAAGTGTGGTCCAACGTCTATCTCTGAATCAATTTTCCAGCCTCTAGGACACCTGAAGCTTCCCGTTAGTTTATAATCATGAGCAAATATGTAATCCAAATTTAGTTTTCAGATGTATTTTTCAAGTATTCTTAGTCCATGACTAAAACAATGTTTTATACAAGTAAAATAATTCTGATTAATTGAAGTTTTTAAATCTAACCTACATATGTATTGAATGAATGATTAATGTAAAGTCAATATGTATTCTTGAAATTCCATACAATTTATTTAATGGATGGTTACTATTCACAAGAACATGGCTGAGCGAAACAGAAGGTATAGGATAGTTAAGGTAAGGCCTATATTGATTTCCTTTATTCACAAGAATACACCTATTGTATCCTGTAAATTTCATCCAATGTATTTAGAGGCTGGTTTATCTGAAGTCGATGTGTATTCTTGAAATCTTATTCAACGTATTTCCTGGATGGTTTATCTAAGGTTGATATGTATTCTTTAAATCTCATTCGACGTATTTATCTCTCGCACACTTCTCGCCATGTCAATGTTTACAAGTCCCCCATATTGGTGAAGGTCGGTCTTGACATAAGAGAGTAATCTCTGTCTGGTGATGGCCCCGTGGCGCGTAAGGTGGGCCTCTGGACCTCACCACGTGAGGGCCCTTGTACCTGTCAGCGTGCATGCCCGGGTATTAATCAGAGATACCACTCCTCTCGAGCATATCCTGACCACATATGTCTTCCTTACTTACCTCCCCACTTGCGAAAATGACATTAATGGGGTCATTGGAAGAGTAAACTATGCCAAAGAGCTATCTTCTTATGGTCCAGAGGTAGAGAGTAAATTAAACCCCAGTTTTATTCCTAAAGACAAGAGGTGTAGAGGAAAATTAAAACCTAGCTATCTTCCTATGGTCCAGAGGTAGATAGTAAATTAAACCCCAGTTTTATTCCTAAAGACAAGAGGTGTAGAGGAAATTACAACCCAATTATCTTCCTAAAGACAAGAGGTGTAGAGGAAAATTAAAACCTAGCTATCTTCCTAAAAGTCTGAGATATAGGGCCAGTTTCATAGTCAAATTTAGTACGCCTCAAGTGCGGCGCTACACTAAATACATGACGACACCTACCTAAACTCGAATGGAATGGGCCGTTCTCGCATAGGAAACTGGCCCATTCCATTCTGGTTTAGGTAGGTGTCATCATGTACTTAGTGTAGCACCGCACTTGAGGCGTACTAAATTTGACTATGAAACTGGCCCATAGAGGAAATTACAGCCAAGTTCTCTTCTTAAAAGACAGCTGTAGGAGTTAAACAGTAAGCTATCTTCTTTGTATCCCCCAAATTGTGAATCTACTCTATGCTTATCTACAGAATAAAATGGTCCCACCTTACTTCATAATGTTTTTAATATTATTATTATTTTATTATTATTATTATCACTTATTACTACTAGTTCAGATTGTACGCACTTACGCTAATGTGTAATGGTAGGGTGATTGTGAGATAAAATGGAGGACCTACAGTTTAAAGTGAAATCCAAACCAAGCCTGTCATTATTCATGAGTTTGTTGTTTGCTTCTTAATGTTCATATGATAAAAGAATAACATATTAGTATATTTAATTACTCGATTATATATGTGTATATTTAATCCCGCGTCTTAATACCCGTTCAAGTTGTGCGCTTGATCTGATATTCTAATAAAATTACCCTCCGTCGTTCTCGTTGACAAGTAACAGAATGGAATTCTATCCATTAATGTGCCTATTTGTATTAATAAAGTAACACTTGCAAAAAGGAGATAATTTAACGGTTTACTTTGAAGTTATAAGAGATTACATAATTAAATGTTAGGACTGCTACACTGAGACATCAAAATAATAAAAATTATAAGAATTTTTCACCAAAAAATATCAGAAATACTAAACGTGATAAAACTTCTCTTAGTATTTAAAATTTCAGAATAATTTTGAAAATATTTTTGAAACGTTACATTTCGATAAATTTATTTAAGCTCAAAATAAAATGATTGGATTTCGTCTGTAAATAAGCCCAACTTTTATTTAACTATTAATAATGTTACATAATATTGAATTAATATTTGATTTTTAAATTCAATTTGTCGATTTTAATAGATTTGTTTTTATACTAAAACTCTTTATAAATAAATCATTATTTATTGTTACCGTGATTTTCTTTGGTATTTAAACATAATTGTGGTTGTAAAAAATTAAATTGGCACCTGGAGAAAACTGTAAAACACGCGCATATAATTTTCTTTCGCACCCCCTGAATTGTAAATGTTGACATAATGGAATTTGAAAAATAGGTTCATGTACAATGAAGAGGCTGGTCAAAATAGAAGGTGAAATGAAGTAAAAGGTTCAACTTAATGTGCCTTCTACTCCACTCCATCTTATGTTCGCTCAAGTACGTTCCACGTTCCTTAGAATAAAGGAAATAAACGCACCTTCTACTCCACTCCACTTTCTGTTTCACTCAGCCACATTTTCCTGAATAAAGGAAATCAACGCACCGTCTACTCCACTCCACTTTCTGTTTCACTCAGCCACATTTTCCTGAATAAAGGAAATCAACGCACCTTCTACTCCACTCTATTTTCTGTTTCACTCAGCAATATTTTCCTGAATAAAGGAAATCAACGCACCTTCTACTCCACTCTACTTTCTGTTTCACTCAGCAATATTTTCCTGAATAAAGGAAATCAACGCACCGTCTACTCCACTCTACTTTCTGTTTCACTCAGCCATATTTTTCTGAATAAAGGAAATCAACGCACCTTCTACTCCACTCCACCTTCTGTTTCACTCAACCACGTTTTCGCATACGGAATATGGTTTCTCTGCTGTTGTGGCGTTACTGAAACAAATGCATAGTTGATTTAAAAGAATAGGCCTATGTAAAGTGATAGTACTGCTGCAAATAAAGGTATTCTGTTTGAATTTTAAAAACTTGTAAGACGAGCAAATTATCAGCTAATATATCTTTTAAATCAATTTACTAATAATTTTTAAAGAGAGAAAAATAATGAGCAAATGATTGTGAATAATTGTCTTATATTAAACTTAAAATGTTGATATTATTATTGCCTACTAACATTAAATTGTTAAATGAAACACATATTTTAGTTGACAACAAGTTTTGACCGAAATTACAATAACAGGTTTTAAACGGTAGCACATATAGTAGGTTTAATAAGTCGCTTTTCGCCAACTGAAGTGGACAAGTTTATAGGGTTAGTTTTCAAACTAAACTAATGATAATAATAATAATAATAATAATAATAATAATATTAAACAATCGTAAAGGTTTTACTATCTAGTCTATTTTAGTTTGATTTTTTTGTCTGTTTCAATCATTAACTATCATTAAACAATTCTTAAATTAATTTTATTCGAAAAACAAGTACCCAGTACTATTTATTTTTTACAACACCTATGAGAGGCCCATTTTGTATAAAATAAGTAAATCTATTTTCGAACAATTTTAAATATTCAAAGCTCAGTCAACTATAAAATACCCTTAAAATATATGGTTTAAAAAATGTATTAATTGATCATCATGTATAATTCTTTCTAAATATCCATTTTAAACCAAATTAAACCTACATTTTCAGCTCTCGCTGTAGTCATTTAACATTTAAATATCACTTTCGGACAAACTCTATAAAAACGTTTAGGCTAGAGCTCCAGGTGTATACAGAATGACAGAATTGTAAAAAACTGAAATTCTGGGGCGTATTTAAGATCTAAATACATAATCTTTAAACAAAAATGTTCATATCACAATACTTGATTCATACGAGGAAATAAATGAACATAGGTTAATGGAAAATAAATATATTTCAATATTATAGCACATTGCGCATAATATAAAAACATAATAGGGGGGCCTAAATAATTAATAATTATTATTTAAAACATAATTTAGGAATTTGTTCTTTCTGAATACGCAGAAGATATGGTTATATTTGACGTTTAAAATCAAACTCCATACACACACACACACACACACACATATATATATATATATATATATATATATATATAGTCTTTCTTTATATCCAATCATTTCTCCAAGTTTATATTTCATAGCAAGTGTATAGCTTGCTTAGAAAAAGGTGTCCTCAAGGTCGTTTATCAAAATCTCTTTTCATAATGTGTTTCGATTAGTCATATCAGAGGTAACAAAGATTACGAAGTGACATATTATTTCACAGCTGAGAAATTTGTTAAATTTGTTAAAAATCCATTTATCTTGATTGCATTTTGTGAGACTTCAAAATGAATCATTGATTCCTAAGTAGAAACCACATGTCAGAGTAAGTTTGAATACAAACTCCATATTTTATTCTCAAAGCTGCTATTTATCTTGTTCGAGAGAATATTTTCTTTGGTAAGTATACCTCGAATACTAATGATTCGTCAGTTTATCTGGCTATATACTTGATACAGGGGAAAGGGTGGGGGGGGGTTGAAAACATGGTCCTGGGTTCTAATTAGTAGGGTTGATAGCTTATGGGCGAGGGTTGAGGAAAAATACCTGACTTTTTTTTATAAATGTAATGAAGAGGCATCACTTTTTACTAATAGTCGTTTAAGGATGTACTAATGATCTACAATGAATGTTGAATAGAAAATATTAGCTCTTTCAACTTTTAATTTTAATTAAATATACGTATTTCAAATGGTCTTAATCACACTGTGCAGACTGTGGAAGCTCGACATTCGGTTCTGTAGCATATCTGTTGTAATATTTTCAATCTCTTGCACTACATATTGTTTGTAATCATGCAATGTGGCTGGTTTTGTGTTGTACACAACACCTTTTAAGTAGGCCCATATAACAAATTATTGAGGGTAAATATCAAGGGAGCAGGATGGCCAATTCACGTCTCCAAATCTTAAAATGACGTGCCGTTCAAACAAAATTAAGCACAGCAGACATGCTCACACTAACTGTGTTGGTTGTAAGCCTGTCTTTATGAAATCTTAAGTCTTCTCGATTAGGAATGGCATTGATATGTGGGCCAAAGAATGTGTTTATAATGCTTGTGTAGCAATCGTCACTGTCACAGTATTACCATCATAATCTTCAAATAATGAGACCTAATTATGACGGACGAGGACATGGCATACCAAACAGTTTCCTTCGGACTATGCAAAAATCACTGATCAATGTCACGGGTAGTTTCAACTTTTAATTAATTTCTAGCCACACCAACCCGATAAAAATAAGCTTCATATGAAAAGAACCAATTGTCCAACAATTTAAGGGTCGTTTTCCAACAGATTTAGCAGGGATCCATCCATCCATTTAATGGCACCGAATTGGGGGGGGGGGAGGGAGATGAATTTTGCTTACCCAAAAATAGCCTAGGAGGGGCTTTGTGCTATTTCCCCCTGTGCCCCCCTCCGAATCTCTCTTTTCACATTTTATTTGTGTGTGCAGCAATTTGTTGACAAATATGCTACCGGATATAAGTGTTTCTTGGCTTTTAGTAATAATTTGCATTTTTAACAATCTATGGAATCTTACTTATAAGTAGTCTTATTCTTTTAAGTTGTCTGATTCACACATAGATAGCTGTAGTGTACGTTCGTGAGCAGCACAATCTCGAAGTGCCTGAAGTCGAACGCTGCTACTGAGTCCTATCAAGGTATCGACTCGGTAGTCGATATAGTATTAGTCTAACAACCACCCCGAGCGCTGAGGTCACTGTTCAAATTCCTATTATGAGAGTTTACGATTTATACCACCAGATATTGTCTTATGTCGTACAATGTTTGAGTCAATCAATTTTCAGTTCTGTCATTGTTGTGTCGCGATTAATAGCATAAATAAATTATCAGTACGTTCATTTAGAATTTGTTTGCTATAATTTTCAAATTTCCGAAACAATGGGCAAATTTGTGATTGGAATTGAGATCAAGGAGGCAGAGAACAGTCACGATTCCGAACAAGGCACCAATCAGTGGCTAATTGTTTCCTGTTAAAATCTAAATATATTTTAATACACACAGCTTTGTGTTCACATAATACATATTTGTTTTGTTTTTTACCTCACATCCTGGCATTCTATTAATCATCCCCCTCCCCGCCTCCCTCGCAAAAAAAACCTATCTGTGGTCGGCGCCATTGCATCCATTATTGTTTCCACTATCGGCTTGCTAAGCCTGTCATAGCGTATGCCTTATAATTTAACATAAGACTAGGACCGGCACAACATCCAATCCCTGTCAGTTAATTCATCGCTATGAAGGGGTAAACCCACAATGATAAATTTCTCGGCTATGCCAGGAATCGAGCCCGTGAACAGTAACCCAGTATATGGTCACGCTACCAACTGAGCTAAGTTGTTGGATTTAATTTAGCAGGGATATACAGCCTTAAGCTCTTTGTTGTTTATTTTGATTTGTGAGTGACTGTACTATCTCCATTTTATAGGAATGTGAGTGTAACTCAAGAAAATTCCGTGAAACACTTCGTTTTGACAGGTTCACTGCTGTGGCATACCTAGCACTGGATCTCTGTGTACTTAGAGTGACTACATTTAACACTCGAGCATTATTATCTTCTTCTGTACGAACATAACTATGTCTACCTGGTGGTTTTTTGTATCAACAACGGAATCTTCTGCTCGAAACTTCAATACCCACATAAGAATAAGGCTGTGAATTGGGGTATTGCGTCGATTAAATTGCCTTAGAAAGTTTTGGTGAGTAGCTGTAACAGTTAAAGAATAAATGGTTCTAGGTTACCGGCGCGACCGCTCAAGGGCCAACACTCCGTGGCAAACCATATTCTTCAGATTGAGGCTATCATGTGGTACCATGCAGGCAGTGTTGCCAGTCTATAGCTCCAGATATTCCCATTTCAAAATAGTGAGGTATTCCTAGTCCTTCCTGTATTAGAGTTACCAATTGAAGAAAGGATATAGTAGTGACAACTCTTTGGAGCTGTGTTGAGCTAAGGAATATAAACGTATATTATTTAGGTTGTATATATTATTTACATATAAAGAGTGATTTGAAGACAAAGTTATGAGTTTTAACTGGCTGGTTTGATAGTTTGTGGCAAAGGACAGTGTTCCTGAATAATAGATTCAAAATTAAGATTCTTATTTCTTACTTGGATTCTTTGTTGAGATTCCCTATTACAATAATGAGCTGTATATTGAGGTTTCTTCACTTTATGCCAACATTTGTGGACAAAGGCTGTCATGTAATCAACACAACGAGTCTTCCGACAGTTAATTTCAGTTTTCTAATCAGAGCTGTTACATTTTTATTCAAGTAGCTTCTCATTTGTTCTCACGGGGTTGAGTTTGACCCCGTTACAGTCCCACTGATTTAGAGATAGATTTTGTAAGCACTGGGTATCGAACCCAGGACCTCTTCTACCTCTGTAACAAGGAACTCTAACCATTATACCATATAACGATTCAACTAAGTAGTATGCATAGCAAGTGTTCATTAAATCATTAAATATTGATAGTAAACGAAAATGTGATCTTAAATTAATGGTTTAGAAAGATTTAAATAATAATTAAAGCGCTGAACAAAAACATAGTTTGACTTAACTTTAAAATGTGTCACTTAGACATTTTTTCTACTTTGAACACAAGTTGTCCCATATCATAAATTCTACAAAATATTTTCGAAGTTCATAAAAATCAACAGGTCTGTAAAACATTCCCATTCCAAAAGAAAAATCCTTATAGTGGGGGCCTTCATGTGTAAGATATATTACCCTATCACTGACATAATAACATAAAATAAGATTATAAGACCCGAGCAACAAATGGCGTTGAAGAATGGACGGTAGCTAAAACAAGATTCAAAGATAAAGTGGACATTCTTTGGTTGAATTCAGATGAAATAACCAAACCTTGTTAACTGAAAAAGAAACATGAAACGAAGCTACAGTATAATCTACTAAATACGGAGGGATATTAATATCTTAACACATATTTAGAAAGTTGATGCAAGATAAATTTTAAAAATAACAATAAAACAAGTTTTTCTAAAGATTTACTTTCTTATTAGTAAGTATATTTTCGTTTGATTATAATTACGGTCAGTATATAAAAGCAGCTTTATGTCACTTCTAAAATTGAAAATTTACACATGCTTACGCAGCTAGAATACTAGGTTTGAGTCCAGAGGTTAAGACTAAATAAAATAATTAGTATTGGTTTAAGGGTTCATTAGATTAACTCGACTTATTTATATAGTTGTTGATAAGTTATGTTCTTTGTAATTCATGCTAGCTTGTAAGTAATGTACCAGTATAACTATTATTTTTAAATGTAAGCAAAACATTCCTAAACACAGTATTAACCTAAAATTTTATTGTGACTTGGTGGAGGAATAATATTTTTATTTCAATGAAATCATTTATTTTTTCGCTGAGTCTTACTACCCATTAAATTTAAGGGCAGTGTACCCACATTTTCGTAAGGGAGCAGTAGGAAACCATCAAGTGGGACCACCACTCTCATCGAATTCAAATACAGATATTAACTTCACTGACACTTTAGTTTATTGTAAAGGTGATACATTATTTAGCCTACATTAAATAATTTACTTGAGATATTTAACGCGCACTTTCTGACCAGATATATAATATCAGTACACGACTTTAACTAATTTAAAATCTATTACAGACACAACATCTAGGCCCCGGCCATTAATTATTCACGGTGAAAGGGCAAACCCACATTTTACCAATGATAATTATCTTGCCCATGCCAGGAATCGATACTGAGAGACCCGCCTCGGTGGCGTAGTTGGCTAACGCACTTGTCGTGTTGAGCTCGACTGCCGAGGACGGGGAGATCGAGGTTCGAATCTCTAAATGGTTTTCCACTCTCCCTCCACGCAAATGCGGGTTCACTTCCTCAAATTAAACCTTCCCAATTCCTAATCCATTAGAATAATTAGTACTTAAAGCGTATAACCCGAACGGGTAGTAAGATGCGGTGCTAAATATTATTATAATTGATACTGAGAGCTTTAATTCAATAGACAGATACGTTACCTACTGAGCCAAGGTGTCGGGCAGCTATGTAATAGACCGTGGCCACAGATGCGCGGTTTATATGCATATTAATAACGCTAGTTGGGTAAGTAGGAACGAGGTCTAATTTAAAGGAGATGTACCCGCATTTACGTGGAGGAAAAGTGTAACATAATTTAGTAAAAATCTTTTCCAATAAACCCAGCCAGGAACAAACAAAACAAACTAGATGAGCTTTACGTTTAGTTTGACACCCCTTCGATGTGGGTTATGATCAAGTGTATTTTGTATTTTTGTTTTCTATTTGAGCTTCTAAATATTTTTTTTGTTTTCTAAATTTGTAGTGGACCTTCCTAATCACCCGACTAGGTTGGTCAAGTTTGACCAAAGGTCATTGTTCAAAATCATGCAGGGTAAGGGTAAGCCAAAGATTGAAACTCTAATCATTCCCCCGTTGAACGCTGTATTTCCTTAAATTTACACCTCTTATCCTCTTTACTAAAATTACATAACTTACTACACGTCGGTAAAAAACCATAAAATTGTTTCGAAAAGCAAAATAAAAGATCAAAATATATTTACTGATTGAATAGAAGCGAATACAAACAAGAAAATATTCGAATAAAAAATAAAAGACAAGTTTTTTTCTATCGTTTGAACTTCGACTAGAAAAACATAAAATAATAACAATAGCTATAATAATAAAATATCGTGGTGTCACGACAACATGTAACATTTTATGATGTTGTTGTGGGCCGATGAACAATTGAAGTGCGAAGTTGTAGTTGTAGTGACACCCAGTTGGGGACGGTTTATGTTCGAGTCCGGGAAACAGTACTTTATAGAGGTGTTACAATGAACAGATGAATGACCACAACAAAATTAATACTTTTCTTTATTTTTAGTTTACCAGACAGTCAATCAATATATTATAGACTATCTGAAACAGCCGTTCTTCGAACGGATTAAATGACTGGACAAATATATGAATCCTGGAAATAACTTTGTGCTTTTTGGCAAACCTTCAGGCTGAATAAAAATGATAGTTTGTTAGACTTCAACTCTCCAATTTGGTGAAATTTGATAATGGGGGGAGAAGGTGACCTCGCGGTCTAGGGGTAAGGTGTCAGACTTCTATGCTGGCGGCCGGGGTTCAATCCTCGGCAAAGATTTATCTGATTGCCAAACCCTTCCTTCACCTCTGACAAGACATCTTGTGAATGTGAGGAATGCCAGGCCTCCACCGTGGTTCGGATTTCACGTTAAACTGTAGGTCCTTCATTTCATCTCACAATCACCCTACCATTATACATTAGCGTAAGTGCGTATAAGCCGAACGGGTAGTAAGACGCAGTGCTAATAATAATAGATAATAGGGGAGGGTCGCTAAGCACGAATTCCCTCAGGAGTACCTAAGGAATCTTTTCCCAACATAAAATTTTAAATTTCCAAGTCTGAGCTTTCTAACCAAGTGGTAAATGGGAGTTAATCATTGGTATACTTTGAGTAGGCTACTTTAAATATCCTTTTTACCACATTGGGGAGGGGGAGGGTTATAAAATGTTTCATTACTTAGGTTTTACCACTATACCAAAAGGATCAGAAGTTATCTCAAATATCAGCTTTCTAACTGAAAGGAAAATGGAAGGTGAGCTGGTAAGTCATTGAATGACTCCTTAAGTTCTTTCCCATTTATAGATAATTATAGACTTATTTCACAGTAATATATCCGTTTTCTTTCAAACTTAATTAAATTATATAATATATAAAGCTTTAATCTTCGGGATGAGTCAACAGTTTAGAAATATATGGAGTTTCTTACAGGTTTGGGTGACATATAATGGGATTTTAAATGCTGCCCAGATTTTCCAGACCAAAGAATATTTACTTTACCAGTGTTTTATAATAAAAGCTATTGACCAACATACAAAATATCATAGTTTTTATGGCCTTCTATTAAATTCTTGGCTCAAAGATCATCAAGAAATAAAACTATCTGGGGAACAAACTAATAGCTTACACTTGGTAATGCTTTCTGCTTCATATTTCACAAATTATTGAAAACAGTTTTTTTTTAAATTCAATGACATTTCATAATTTACCTGACTTCTCCTTGACTTTTTATGTCACACCCAATTAATTCACTACCTAATTCACTTCTCATTTGCCACAGCTGTGGCTTTATTGCAAAATATTTTGCCTTGTTGTAGATGAGTCACACATTTGATTTGAAAGAACTTTCCTTATTACATACCTGTGTTGGGAAAAATAATTTTAGGCCAAAATATAACACTGGAATATTTACACCTTTAGAGTGTAAATCGTCTCAAATATTCAAAGCTATGGTCATCATATCTTAGACAAAAAATATATCTAAACAATGTTTGCCTTTTGTTTTGAACTTTCATCATGCATGGGTTTCTAAAACTACGTTTGACATTTACAAAAAGCTAGTTTCTTGGTTTTATAGTTATAGCAGGTTTAAAGGTGGAGAATTAATTCACAAACTAACTTAACAGGAAAGTAACCCTTAAATAACAGAAGTATTACTTCGTTCGGGCGTCTGGATTGTGTGCTAGTTTATTTACAGTGTCTTGCTTGTCGTTCACATACTTACTTAATTACTTACTATATTGCATTAAGAACTTGAAAATTAATTGCCACCCTTAACAAAAGTACGCCACCTATCCCTACCTTGAGCAAGTTCTATCCAGTCAAGCTCATTATAACACATCCCTATCCTGAGCTAGTTCTATCAAGTCCACCTCAGTACACCCTATTTCTTTCAAGTCCTTTCGATTGATATTATCCCTTATGCATCTAGGTTTTCCCAATGACCGGTTCCCATTTAGTTTGCCAGTCATTACTCTGAACAAGGTTCTAGACTACCCCATTCACGCTGCATGTTTTACACACCATAATCTAAGGGACTTTATTATCTTAACAATGTATTGTGACGTATATGGTATATAACTCATCATTATGTAACCTCCTCAACTCCCTAATAGACTCATCCGTCTTTGCACCAAATATTTTCCTAAGGACCTTGTTTTCAAACACGGTAAGGTAAGGTAGGAGACCACGTTTAACAACGATAGAGAACAACTGGTAAAATAATTGTTTTGCTTATTCTGAGTTATACATTCCTTGACAGCAGGATAGATTATCAACATCATACTGACAGAGTAATTGGATGCATTTCCCACCTTAATTATTTTCCTAATTTCCAATCATATATCGTTATTGCTAGTTAAAATAATTGTGACTAAATATCTAAACTCATTTACAATGTCAACCGAATTTGTTTATAAATATATAATTAAGTCTAATATAATATCCGTGTCACCTGGGAGTATATAGTCGCATAGTCTTTACTAGACTGCAGATAATAGAAATATTTAGATTTGAATCTCTATCAGGAGTAGTGATGATGGTTTTATACTAAGTGATTTTCCACTCTTCTTCCACGCAAATGTACATTCCCTAAATATACCTTGGGAAACCCACATTTCGCCGGTGATACGTTTTTCGATCATTCCAAGAATCAAACCAGGTACCTTTAGCTCAGTAGGCCTTACAGACATGCTAACGACTAAGCTAAAGTGTCATACAAGAGAATTCAAACAGGTTTTTTTAAAGTCAACATTGTTAATAATTTTCTACCCTATTATTTATTCTATTTCATTGGTATTAATATTATCGATTAACAGTGGCAGTTGCAGAACACATGGCTTTACCTAATTCAAAAAATTGGATTAGTAACTTTAGAACTGTCAAAAAAGAGTTCCTTCTTATCTAAATCGAACTGTACACTATTGACTCTGAAAGGTAGTAAACTTAGCTTTAATCTGTCAAAGCAAGTCTGCTAGACTTCAGAATAAATTAAGTTAATTACACTGCGATTAAAAAGAAAGAATGGGGTACTTAACGTGAACTTTTCAATCCATCTGATCATATCAGAACACGACTTATAAGCTAATTGAAATAGATAATAGATGAAACATAAACCCTTCTACCTCCAGATGTTCTTTAATTCAACAATTTGAAAGGGAATAACCCCAATTACATTAACGAAAAAATTTTCTGCCATGTCTGGAATCAAATCCAGGACCCTTATTTCAGTAGGTAGACACGCCACTGAAGAAGATAAGGTATCGAATTATCTCTTTAGTGAGATTGCTTCCAAGTTTCAAAACTAGGGCCACAGGATGTTATAAATAGACTCGAAATGAATTTGGCCGTGTCGATGGGAAAGTCATGTTTCAAATTCCTGCCTTGAGTCTGACCATGAGTCCCCAAATGATATTCAACTGCAATTAAATGCTCCCACTGCAGTTATTTTCACACTGATGCTTGTGCATTTTCTGTCAAATAGTAATTCTTATTTACTTTATAATATTAAGAAAATATTTCAATCGCAAACACTTTCGGCTTCGAGATTGTGATGATTCTTGACGTATTGTGTGCTCAGAAATCAAAGGGTCAGTCTTATAATTTATGTTTGTCCCTTCCCTATGTTTGTCTTTCTTCTCCTTTGTAAGCCTTTCTGTATTTGGGGCACAATTAGATAGAATAAGTTTTGTGGAATTCATTCTAAATTGATATTTAGGTCATATTTGGTCATATTCCGAGGAGAAATCTTAAATTTATTTCTATCTCTAAAATTCAGGGATGCTTACTAATGACTGATTTTTAAAAATTATTCATTTCTAATGATGATTAATTTATTAGCACCGCGTCTTACTACCCGTTCGGGTTATACGCACTTACGCTAATGTGTAATGGTAGGGTGATAGTGAAATGAAATGGAGGACCTACAGTTTAACGTGGAATCCGAACCACGATGAAGGCCTGGCATTCCCCACATTCACAAGATGTCTTTTCAGAGGTGAAGGAAGGGTTTGGTAATCAGATAAATCTGTGCCGGGACCAAGGATTGAACCCCGGCCGCCAGCACAGAAGTCTGACACCTTACCCCTAGACCGCCAGGTCACCGAATTTCTAAAGAATAGTTTATAAAATGTTGTTGAAAATGGTTTATAAAAAGAGTTCTTAACATAATAAATAAATATGAAACTGTATGATTTTTTATTTTTTGAAAATTTTATTTTGATTAAGATGCATATCTAGATAGGGTTATAAGTGTAATAATATTGTATACTTCTTTGTTAAGAATAGTTAACTGGTTATTTATTTATTTTAATTTGAAATTTATACATGAGAAAGTATTTAAGATTTTGTCTTACCAATAAGGTTTTTAGTTTTTCTAATATATATATATTTTCAAGCCGTACTTTATGGACCATCCGTTTAGATAAGAACACGATTTACAAACAAACTTAAAATTATAAAGTATACATCACTTAACAATTTAGGAGTAAATGGAAAGCCCCAATATCAATAATTGATCAATAATTCTTCAGTTTCAGGAATCAAATATGAGAGCTCGATAAATAGACACGATAATGACCAATATAAGGTTATGGACGCCTTGTAGTTTTTTGTGTGCCTATATTGGAAATTATAAGCTATATTATTTTTTAAATGTTCCTATTGGAAAAATATTAAGAATATCGGGTCATGGAAATAAAATTAATAATGTTTGCAAAGTAGGGTGCATGTGGGTCTATAAATCATGGTTGTAGCCTTATATTTATTTAGGGGGAGGAGGTGGGGTGTAGGAATTTCTATATGTGGTAAATTTCATTGAAGTTTATGCTAGGAGAAGGGATTGTTTTATTATGTGTTGGGGTGACCTAGTGGTCTAGGGGTAAGGTGTCAGACTTCTATGCTGGTGGCCGGGGTTCAATCCTCGGTCCCGGCAAAAATTTATCCGATTACCAAACCCTTCCTTCACCTCTGACAAGACATCTTGTGAATGTGAGGAATGCCAGGTCTCCACCGTGGTTCGGATTCCACGTCAAACTGTAGTTCCTTCATTTCATCTCACAATCACTCTACCATTGCACATTAGCGTAAGTGCGTACAACCCGAACGGGTAGTAAGACGCGGTGCTAATAATAATAATAATAATAATAATAATAATAATATGTGTTCTGTTACCCGACAAATCCATTGCTTTGTACAAATTGAGTCTTCCATTATGTTATATCAACATCTTCCTTCTCTAGATCCTGAAACTTCATTTTCTTTACTTGTTCAGAGTCATCAATCAGTTACATTCGTCGTATTCTTGGTCTCCCTCTCTTCCTTCTACCTTACACTTTTTCTTCCATGGCATCACTCAATAAGTCATTTATTCTCATCTCTAATTGATTCTTCTTAGAGCTTCTTCATTACTCACCCGATCTGTCTGTCCACTTTATCCTCTCTATTCTCTCAGCAAATATTAAATATTTCAACAAAAAATTGTTGATTTTACTCAGGTTAAAACATTGACCCCTCTTTAATCAATTAAATACATTTTTCAAACATAACTGAAATTGTAAAAGTTATACTTTATTTAAGATTCCAATAAGCTATTAAACTTGACATTGGGGAGGAGTACAAAAATAAACAAGGCCTCCACCATGGTTCGGATCCCACGTTAAACTGTAGGTCCTCAATTTTATCTCACGATCACCAGATCATTACACATTATCTTAAGTGCGTATAACCCGAACAGGTAGTAAAATGCAGTGCTAATAATAATAATAATAATAATAATAATAATAATAATAATGCGTTCACTCACATTGGTGGGCTCACGGACTAACATGAAGCTCATCTAATCTGATTTTCCGGTGATGGTAAGGCTGTGGTTGGATTACCAGCTAATTGGGCGGATACATTTTTTTCTATCCTAAACGTTTTCCCATTCTACTACCTCCAAGCAAATACAGGAACATTTATCTAAATTCTAAATTACTCATTCCTCTCACGTTTGCCCAATTAAAATGTGGATGGGTAGTAAGTGAGCTGGAAAAAATAGTAATTATCATTTTGGGGGAAGGGTTTAGCGACAAAAACATCACCTGCCCCCCCACCCCCTCCTATGTTAAACCCTCCTATTGATCGTTTGAACCTAGTGTACGATGCACTGAGAGAGCGTGTTCGCGCCAAGACAAGTGCCGATGTACAATGTGTTAACTGTTTCCCTCGAGACCACCGCTATAAGATCGTCATGCATTATGCATGTCTACAAGGAAAGGGAGTCAACTTTATTAAAAAGGGGCTCCATTGAATAGGTAAGAGGGGGAGGAGGCGGGGGGTTCGAGGTTAAGATTATCGGTTCAACCCGCCGAGTCATGCAACACGTCCCGGGCGGTTGTAACGGGACCCTGCCTGGTCCGACGATCCCGCGACACTTGGCGGAACCCTCCCACCTTGCGAGCCGTACCAAACCCGAGGAATGGTAGCGGATAACAATCCTAGAGCGACACTTCCGTGGACTACTTTCAAGATAGAACCAGTACTGCAACAGCTTCACCTCTTTGGTGTGTCTTGAACTGTGGAGGAGAGCTATTTCTCAACCACGTCTTACTTACAGTTTGGGATTCACATATTTAATCACAATAATTAAGTAGGGATGAGGAGGGTAGAATTTAGAGCAAATGTATTGTAAAGCTGCATTTTTTTGGCATACATTTATTTTCTTTTTACTGACTATCGATCTGGATCTTTCAAAATAGTTGAAAGTGTTGCCTTTGTAAATTAGGTTTTTTTTAAATTGGATATGGGGAGGAGTAGGGCTGCCAATTTGAATGTGAAACTTGCCGGTGGGAATTATAGTAAGAAATGATAATTTTTCATATGTTTAATTGTTGTTTGAATTGTTAAAAAATAATATAAATTTTATAAACATTGAGAAAAAGAAAATCTCCGTTGTCCGTTAATTCACAGTGTATCCTGTTTGGTGGAACAGGGTCACCAATATAAAGTCGGTGAAGTGTCATCAACACAGAAGTCCTTGGTACGAGATTCTGGAGATATAGCAATATAAATAACTCTGTGTAATATGCAATTATAATATTGCTGAACTAGCTTAGAAATAGATTTAAATAGCATGTCTATAATACTAGGTTTATTATTAGAATCAGGAAAAAGATGGGAACAAAATTTTAGACAGGAAACCATTTATAAAAGATTATCCTTAGTAAACTCTGTTGAAATTCTATCCCTGACATCCCCGCCTCCATAGAATCAAGCTAGATGAGTTTGACGTTTGATCCGTGTGCCCACAACTGTGGTTATTGTGATGGTCCTTGACTTGAATAGAAGGGAGTCCTTTCCATTTAATATTTTGGCGGACTAAACGTTAAGTTAGTCTGATATGGTTTGTCAGCTGAAAGATTGGTTTCTAATACCGGTCAAGTGTACTAAGGATAGTTTTACATCAATGGTCTTGCACTCGCTACGCGCCAAACGCTACCTTCTTCAACCCTATACCGCTAGCGTGAATAAATTCTGCTGACCAAGACAAGAAGATACAGTGAGGAAAAAAAACCTTTTAAATTAGTTTGTGCTCTTTAGTACAACTTAATCTGTGGTAAGCGTCAATTACATGAACGAATAGTTTTTTTTTTAATTATAGCATTTCATTGACCTTAGTGAACACGTAGAATATACACCTGACTCAGTCTAGTTTGCCTAAATAAATCAGGGTTTGTATTCCAGAAGTATATACTGAGAGTTCTATACTGATTAGTTTATCCACTCTCTCTCCACGCGAATTCTAGTAGTAGGCCTACATTTCTTTTGAATTTCCGCCTCCTTTGCTCTAACTCATTGGTGTAGTTAAATGTTTATATTCCTGATTGATAATAAGACTCAGTGTAAAAATAAACGAATTAATAGTCCAATACCTTAGCTCAGTCGTTAGGGTGTTTGTCTACTGATTTAAAGGTCCCGGCTTCGGTTTCTGGCAGGAGCGAAACATTTATCATCAGTGAAATTTTTGTGTCCCCCTTCACGGTGGTGAATTAATGGCCGGGGTGGTGGATATTGTGCCTCTTCTAGATTCAAGCTAGTCTATAAGTCATGTGCTGATATAATCAGACAATCTATAAAGTGCACATTAAATGCCTCAAATTAATGAAAAATAAAATAAACTTAAATCTAAATTTAAACTTGCATTCAAATAGTGCAAAATTACTGAATGGACATTTGTAAAATAAAGCTAATTATATCATCCATTTTTGTAAAACTATTTCCACCTTTACGACCTCCGCTGTTAAACCCTGTTCCTACAATCTTTTTTAAGAATTCACAATAAAGTTTTAATTAAATATATAATCAAATAAAATGAAAGACCCTTCACAAAAATGATTAACAAGAATAATTTTCCCAAATATTGTTTTTACTCTTATTTTAAAGATTATATTGCCTACAAACTTAATTCTACTAAAACATTGAGACATTTAATAAATTCATTGTTTTAAAAATCTCTATATACATAAAAGCAAAAGACCTGACTGACTGACTGACTGACTGACTGACTCATTCACTCACTCACTCACTCACTCACACACACACTCATCACTAATTATTACACTCCCCATGAAGATAGAGGGCTGACATTTCGCACAGGTATTCCTTATAAGCTAATTATGAAAAGTAAAGATGTTTAATTTCAATGTTTTGTGATTAAGGGGATGAAATCGGGGTATCTACCCTAATCAACAATATTGCTTTATAAACTCTTTATAAGCTACTAGGGGGTAATAATCCGATAGGTATGTTCTAATAATACCTTCGAAAAAATATATCAATTATGTTTAACCCCTTAGATGCGGGGCGGTGTGTGGTAGGAGGGGGGGGAGTGAGACCTGTCCAGCCGCGCTCAGCTGGGAACGCCCTAGGCAGTAGGCAAGGGGGTCTGCCAAAAATAAATTCCTCATGAGAAACGATACATGGTCATCTCCTCATGATGTTTCTCGGGTAGCACTAAGAACCATGCAATTAAGCTTCAAACAAAAAGTCCTCATTTTCGTCCAAAAAATAGATATCACAATATCCCGTGCAAGGAACTGGGATTCAGCTCGTACAGAATAATTGACACATTAGCTACTTATGATAAATGTTTAATAACAAGCATATATACTGTTACTATTGCTAATACTCTTTAGTACTAGCTAAGTACTTAGAAAAATTGAAAAAATAGTTCATCACTATCATCAATTGTTTCAAACCTGTGGCCAGATCAGTTTAGTAAAATGCCTCAATCTTACTCTATCCTTCCACCATTCTTCCTCCTTTAATCATTTCCATTATCCTACTATTAATTGAACACTTTCTGTTATCTGCTCATGCCATTAATTTCTTAGTCTCCCTTATAGTATTTTTCCTATTTCTATGGTTCTATTTGGTGATCTCTCCTTTTACATTCTCATTATCTGACCATTGGATTTCAGCCTCGCTTTTTCTACTATCTCATGTATTTCCTGTAATCACTCTTTCCCAGATAACTTCATTCCTAATAATGTTTTTCCTTTTGACAGTTAACATGCTCCTCATAAAATGCATTCCCGTGGCCTCCACTTTCCTAGTCTCTCTTAAATTCAATGTCCATGTTTCTGCAGCATGTGTGACTTTGGGTACAGAATACGCCCTATACATCACTTCCTTACGCTTCGAGGACACTTCTCTTTGCCATAGCAGGTCTCTTACACGCCTATAAAACCACTCCCCCTGGCTTCCTCTTTTTATTAGTTTCTTTCTACTTCCACCCTTCACTTCATTCACGCTTCCAATATATTTTACACTTTGTAGCTTTTTCAACTCGACTCCATCCAACTTTTTGGCTTTACTAGGCATTAGCCTCTTCCTTGTCATTACAATCCCTTCACGTTTTTTTGTGCTAGATTTCGTTCCAAACTCTTTCACTTCCACATTCCATTCATGCATATATTCCTGTATTTCCTTTTACTTCTCCCCCATTCTATCAGATCATCAGCAAACATTATGTCTATCCTCTCCAAGATATCTTGCCACTCTTATCTTGGCCATTTCTATTACCATTACAAATTAATAGTAGTGGTGATAAAGCACTCACTTGCTTCACTCAATTTTTTTATTTAGAACTACGCTGTCCACCCCTTCTCCGTCTGAACTCAGCTCATGTCATCCTCTTACATACTGTTCACTTTCAATACAACTTCTCTTCTCAGTTCAGCCTCTTCCATCACTTACCAAACTGTATTTCTATCCACACTATTATATACCTTCTCCACATCCATAAACACCATTACGAAGTCATTCACAAGTGCATACCTTTTTTCTATCAGCTTTCATCTAGCAATGAACAAGTCTGTTGTAGACCTCTGTTCCCTAAATCTCCGCTGTTCCTCTTTACACCTTTATTTAATTCTTTTTCTTATTCTCTTTTCAAGTATATTTTCATATATTTTGTACATTGGCACATTAGCATTATTCCCCTACAACTCATGCACCTCTTCCTGACTCCTTTCTTAAAAATTGGTAACATAAGTTCGTTCTTCCAATCTTTTAGTGCCCTAGTTTCTTCCCAGGACAATATATTTACCCTTAATAACCACTGTATTTCTGTAGCGCTCATCATTTCACAAGTTAATTCTTCCACACCTGGTGCTTTTCTCAGTCTCAACCTCTTTAGTGCTTGCATCTTCCACCCCTTTCTATATGAATCCCACTCACTCCTATTCTGCTCCTTTGCTTTGCTCTCATAACTTTCTTTTCTGGGTTGAACATCCTTCCATAGTAGCTTTTATTATTCTACCATCTTCATCGTTCTTCATTATTCATCCATCATTTTAGCTTCATGTTTTACCTATCTCTCCTTCTGTTTCTGGCATAATTATATATCACCTTTCTACTTCCTTCCACATATTAATAATTTTAGCTACAAATGTCAAAATATACACACTGACACACTAGGTCTGGATCATAAAAATATGTTAGCAGCTTATAAAAATGTAAATATATATGTATATTTATATATATGTATATAAAGTGGAGGATTTTCTTTTTTGAGACTTTAAAATAAATATCTTGGTTTATGATAGCATTTTGTTTTTTTAAAGACAACTTAACTCCTGAAGAAGTAGTTTTGGGCATAGTTTCGAAAGAGCGTCTGTAAAAGTAGAATCATATATTCGTATCATCAGAAGACGCAAAAAAATGGCATTATTAAAGGTGTAGCTTACAAAGAGGAGATATAGCAAGTAGAACAACACACTACCCGAAGAGTGAACTAAGTAGCTTAGTTAAAGGTGTGACTTCTAGGGACTTTATAACAAGTAGGACAACATACCTTCTGATGATGGACCTACGAAACGAATTTAAAGGTGCGACATCTTAAGAGTATATGTAGCGAGTAAGACAACATACCTCTTTACGATGGAACTAAGTAGCATAGTTATTGGTGTGACTTCCAGAAAGGTAATAGCAAGCAAGATAACATACTTTCTAAAGATGGACCTATGTAGTGTAGTTAAAGGTGTGGCGTTCAGAAAGTATTTAAAGCAAATAGGATCAACCTCTTGAAGATAGAACTAAGTGGTGTAGTTAAAGGTGTGGCGTTCAGAAAGTATTTATAGCAAATAGGATCAACCTCTTGAAGATGGAATTAAGCAGCGTAGTTAAAGGTGTGGCCTACAAAGAGGATGTGTAGCAATTAGGACAACCAAAAGTAGTTAAAGAAAAATAATTGGTAGCATGGAATAACTGGTGTAAAAAACTGTAATGGAGTCGTTGCTGCAAAGTCACACCCTGGATCTGGGATAGCTGGTACTGTGTGATTTACAGGCTCCGACCCACAATGCATCGGGCGCAGCTGTGAACCAGTGCTGTCTAGTATGTTATGATAGCATCAGTAGATTCGCCCACTCTGTAAGAAAACTAGGACCATTATGTTGGTGGGTATGTGCAGGTCTGTTCACATTACACTTGCAGCAAGGTACATGTCATTCACTCAATGTTGGAGTCAACGACCATGAACACACTGATTATATACTTACGAGAAGAACATTTAATACATTGCTTCTTAACCTGGTGGCAGTGGACCCATGGGGGCCCATTTAATTTTTTCGAGGAATCTTAAAATTCACATAGTTCACAGCTGTTTAAAGATAGTCTTCATACTAAATGACCTGGATGACCTCTGGCCACATGAATTTTTCTGAGTACGTACTATTTGATGTATCTATAAACATACATCAAAGAGATATATAAATATACGAGTATATATATATATATATATCAAATAGATGGGATGCTCTAATCCTCGACTCTCTCAAACCCAATGGTATTTGAAATATTCAATATATGCTAAAATTTCAAAGTAATATCGAAAATACAACTGTTATAGTAATTTTAAACATTATTGTTAAAAGGAATTACATTATTATTATTTGCGTATAACCTGAAAGGGTAGTAAGACGTGGTGATATTATTAATATTATTATTATATATACTTGTGTACCTGGAAAAATACCAATATAAAATAAAAATAAATAGAAAAATAACAAAATAGTATTAATTTAATTGATCTAATATACAAAGTGTTTTCTTTGTTGCTTGTGACGTAATAGACATGACAAACACAATATCATTTGTCAGTGGCACCAAGCTATAAGTCCCTTTTTTGAAATCCGATTTTATATATTTTCGCTTAAACTAAAGTGAAAGATTCGAGGTTTCAAGATTCAAAAGAAAACTTAAGAATCGGATTCGAGATTCTGAATCGACCCCATATTTAATATAAATATATATTTTAATTCGAGTTTTCTTGAATCTTCAGACTAATAGTTTATATATATATATATATTTATTTATTACTCTGTACATACATATATTACTGTATATATATATTACTCTGTACATACATATATTACTGTATATATATATTACTCTGTACATACATATATTACTTTATATATATATATATTACTCTGCACATACATATATAACTTAATATATATAGAGAGCTATACACATATTTATATTACTCTGTATGTATATATATATATATATTAGAGAGAGAGAGAGTACATTTTCTTTAGAATCTCGAATCTTTCACTTTAGTTTAGTTTATTTCAAACGAAATTTCTCGTTTTTATTGTTTTAAAGGTGACCTTTTTGTGTAAAAGCTAAAGTTTAGTTATTTATGAACTTGATTGCTTTGTGTAAACAAACTATTTAATTTCCTGTTACCTTGGAGAGCACATACAATTGAAGAGCTTACTAAAAGAAAGAGAAGAAAAAACTCATGATTACTTAGGAAGACTTCAAAAAACTATTTTTATCTTGATAGCTTTTTTTAATAAAAGGAAACTAAAATAATATATATTTAATTATTTATACAAAGTTAAAATTTATAATATTGTGTTTGTGCACCACGTCTTGATATTTGTTTGGACTATCGACATACTTACAATAATGGGATAGGATGAAAAACCAAGATTGTATAGGACGTGAACCTTAATAGGCATAGAGGGATAGTGTTAAACCATGTAGAAAAAGACATTCTCAGTACACCCTATTGAGATTCAAACCCCGATAACCCCTTCCCCTGCAGTTCAGTCCAATACGAGAGTGACGCCTAAGACCGACAACGTGACCACCGATGCGGTTAGTTTGGAAATAAATTCACAGTGGACAAAAGAATAATTTAGAGATAGGTCAGACATACCATATGAGGCAGTCCGGAGCAAGCGTGGTGTGTGTGTGTGCAAATTTAACTTCCTACAAGAAACTCTGGTGTATCTCCCAATTGATTACAGTTCCATGTTGTTTTCACCAGGGAGGCCTAGAAGATTACAAGGTATCGAACAAAGGTTTCGAAATTCTTTAATATCGTTACAACAACAACATTAAGACAATAGTTATCTTGTTTTTGTTAACGTTTCTGATTAAGCTACGTTCAAGGGAATTCAATATGTTTACAAATTATTGATACAACCTCTAAATCAATGTCTTGACCAACGAGGGTTTTTCCAAGTTCCTTCAAGTGTTCTATAACCATGTTCTTAATATTCTAGTCCAAAGGAAGCCGAATCTATACCATAATGTTGTGAAGGGTATCAAAGCACTACGTTAGATTGCTAATTAAACACGTTTCCCAAGATTTAATTTTTTTGTGAACCATTTGATACAGTCTTGCACAGTAAAAACGTTAGAATTTGACCCTTAAGGAGATAGGTTTAAGCTGCTCGTTTTTGAGAAAATATCTCCCAAATAGATCAAGGCCTGGAGCCACATTTGATCTTTCATGCACTTTGCATTGTGAAATGGATAGTTGGTAAGATAAACTAAAACTTAATGTTTAAGTTCAAACAATCTTGTAAGCGTTCTACCTCGATATAATTATCTGACCACACTGTGCGACAATAAACAGTTGTTAATGCTTCCAATTTTCTCATAAAGTGCTGAAAAAATCCACCATTACAGACATATTTTGGAAAACCCTTTGGAAGATTTTGCGAACTCCCAGATGTTTTGCCAGCTACAGTTTGCGAACTGTTGGTCTAGACAATTCCAAATATCTACCAATGGAAAGAATTATAGTTTTAAAAAAATGTACTCAGTGACAGTCATTAATGAAAGGTGGAGATGAATATAGCATTTGTTTCTGGTTTAAAAAAAAATACACCAACTATATATTACAGTAGCAAATGATATTTAATTAAATAACGAATTTAAAAACACTATTAATGATTAACTTATTATAGCACAGTGTCTTACTATCTGTTCAGGTTATATGTATATGTAGTCTACTAATTACACTAATGAGTTAGGGATGAGAAAGGTTGAATTTAGAGGAAATGTCCTAGCATTCACTGGAAGGGAAAGTGGATAGCTATTTTGGACAAACCACCCTCAGTAAACTCAACTGAGATTTCAACCTCGATCTCCCTATCATCAGCAGTCTAGTCTGTTGTAAGAGTGAAGTCTTGCAGCACTCGGCCACCGAAGCAGATAATATACTTTATTGAAAATGTATAAAATATTATTAATTAGTAAGCAACCCGTAATTTTATGGTTAGAGCCAAAATAAAGATTCGGCTCAAAGTATAATAATATTACATCTTAATATTAGGTATGAACGAAGCTCATCGATAACTGTTCCAGCTGTGGCCCAGATACAGACAGAATTGTAAGACCTACTTTTTTTTAGTTTGGACACATAAAACGTCAAGATCTATTATAATCTTGAGATAGAAAATGTTCCCGATTACAATACTGTGTAATTATATGAGAAAGTACAAATCAATGTAACTAATGACAATATAAATGCATAACTTATCAATAAAATAAAGTTTTACTAACATGTTTGAAACATTTAATTCAAATTATTATTATTGTTACTAATTATGATTTATTCCCAGGTAGCTTTCTTTTTTACATACTGTATATATATTGCATTTGAACCAGGGACTTGAACAATAGACCTTTAGTTTATCCCACCTTAATTCTACCACTGAGTCACCTAAATTTGTACTCTGCTTATGGTCACCCAATGTATATTTTTTCAGCCTTAAACTGTTAGTGAAGAATATCCTTGAAAAAGAAATACACCTCGATAGCTCACTGAGAGAGCTAAGCTCTAGGTATCAGGTTCAATTCTAGTTTAAATTTTCAACGATAATTTAATGATATATTTAAGCTTAGATAATATTTTTTTACTATCTTAACGCTTATAAAACATATCCCCACAGTTTACTTGTAAGTCAAAAGTAGTCTCACCCCCTCGATGTTTAGAGGGTTGGAAATAGTAACGTTTATAAACATACTGTCCCAAGCAAATATTTTTAAAAATTATTTAGATGGCAATACAATAAATATATTTAAATCATCTTCTACCTACATCTTATCACAGTGATGCCAATATTTCACATATGAAGGTTCTAATAATTAGATTGTGGCTGATGCTGGATCACGTTTGCAAAATCCTGTTATAGTGTACTTTGTTCGGAATGTTAATTTAAAATATGCGTGGAACATGACCTCTAGATCTCAATGGGATAGAACAGGCAACAAGCAATCACCAGATTCGCCAACTGAACAAATATTTCACATTCTTGAAGTAGGTAACAAACTACACAACCACATGAATAGCTCTGTAGAGCCGAGGGCTACTTGGGCGACTTTCGGGACAGTGTTGAGGTCAAATTAAATGTTGATTTTGTTTGAAGCCTTAAGGACGCCTCCTACTTGAAGGACTATTCTCCTAAGCTGTGTGTTTCTTAATTACGTCAGTTAAACTGGCCTCGTGATATAGTGGTCAGATACACCCCGGCTGCTCACACCTAGAGGTTCCTGGTATGAATCCCAGCTTGTACCAGAAGATTTTTATTCAAAAGGGAATAATTCCCATGGTCATAAGGGTTTGGTGAGTTAAACTTAAGTTAGGTTAGTATCTTCATTGTCTCTACCCCGCCTTATTCGCTTTCACCATTCCATCATTTCATCGGGACATAGAAAGAGCCTCAATTTAAAGAAGGCATGATTAGTACATTAGGGTGTGCCCTGGTCGAAGGTACATTAGGACTGGCTAATCTTGCCGGTGAGCTACAGATTTATGTAACTAAGACAAGTTAATATTATTGTTACTATTATTGTTTTTAATATTTTCAATAGCTCAATTTCTTGTAAATCTGCCCTCGATCACGTAGGTGTTCTTGACCCTCCTCGGGCCTCTCGCAATCCTAAATTATTTTTTCTCAATAACTCCTACAAGATGAGCCCTATAGTCCATTGTATACACAGCGCTAACTCCAGATTTGTTGTATTCGACTTTTATATTTTAAAAAAAAACTAAACTCAGAGAGTCATTTAAGGAACTCCCTTGCAACTAATTTCTCTCTATAGGCTCTGATTCGAATACTTTAATTTACATTTTTCTGTTTTATTATTTGCATATTGGTACCACTTTTTAAATACGTATCCTTTGACTACTCTCATGTTTGTTATTTATTATTCTTGTCATTAATCATTAGTAATGGGTGACCTGGTGGTCTAGTAGTAGGGGTAGGGGTAGGGGTCAGACTTCTGTGCTGGGGTTCCGGGGTTCAATCTTCGGTCCCGGCATGGGTTTATCTGATTGCCAAACCCTTTCTTCACTTCTGACAAGACGTGTATTAATCACAACTTGTGAATGTGTGTAATGCCAGACCTCTACCGTGGTTCGGATTACATGTTAAACTCTAGGTGCTCCATTTCCTCTCGCAATCACCCTAAAATTAAACATTAACGTAAGTGCGTACAACCTGAGTGGGTAGTAAGACATGGTTCTAATAATAATATTAATCATTAGTATGGTATTATTTTTTTTAATTATTCATCAGTATGTATCATTATTTAGGTACTATAGATTATTTAATTGTGTTAATATAAGTGCCTTTATAGTACTTGGGTACTTTTCAGTACTGGCCTCTCATAGGTCTCACGTCTGTTGGCCAGCACTAAAATAAAGTAAATTGAAATTGAAATTATTATGTCAGTTCTATACTCAAAACCACTATAACAATCCTCAAATATTTTAAAAATGTGTGTGTGAACGGGCCTGTGGCGGGGTGTATATGCAGGGGCTTGTTGCTAGGAAGGACATAGGAATTCAGACAGTATTGTGTGAGGAGAAGATGGAGGGGTCATATGCGGTAGTGGAGGGAAAGAGCAAGGAAGAGAAGCCAATGAGTTGGAGGTTTTGGAAGAGGAAGCAGGGTATTGGTTACAAGGGTGGAGGAAGTGACAGAGAAGAGGTTGGAGGGGATAAGTGGTCGGGGAAGGCATTGATAAGTGGTGCAATGAAAGGCTAGCTTCAGAGGGAAACTCTGGAAGGGGTGAGGGGAATTGAGCCAAATGGAGAGGATAATGGTTGCTAAGGCATCTATGGAAAATTTGAAGAAACTCTCCAGCCGTCGAGACTGGAGGAGCAGCATGTTCTGAGCTTGACCCTGAGGAATATGGTTAGAACTGGGCACGAGATAGGCAAGCCAGTGACCTTCCTTACTCCAGAGGCATTGGACCGTATTCAGCTGAAAGCCGTGAACCTCCCTACAAAAACCATGTAATTTAAGAATATATTTGAGAAAGTGTACAAGCGTAGAGAAGAAATATTTGATCTAAACACATTGTATGAAGAATATGTAAGATCGCATGGGAGAGTTGCTTTATACCCTAAGGAGACATGGCCGAGATGCCATGTGCATACGTATAATTCCTAATGGTGGAGGATAAAGCTAGAAATATTAGGATTGAACAACTCATTGAGGGGGGGGGGAAGCAAGGTGGTACTGCACGAAGTGCGGAAACTAGTGGAGGAATTGGGACTAAATATTGTTTGCCTGCGGGAGCCTTATTCTATGAGACAATCAGGGTTATCACTCATGGAGATAAGCATATAAATGCAATAATAACCTTTAACAGGGACATAACGGTGACGGTTTCTATTCAGTTATGTAATGAGAAGGTTACGTGTGTGGAACTAGGGACGAGAATCAGCAGATATCTTCTTGGCAGATGTATTCTGGCAAATATGTATTTTCAATTCAGGCATGCGATAGAGCCATAACTGTATCAGGTTAAGGATATATGCATACATATCCGGGAGTGCCGTTGATCTACACTGCTGATGAAAATGCAAAATCACCCATGTGGAACAGCAAATTGTCTCAGAAGAAAGACAGGAGAGATGGCAATCACAGACCCGTTAAGATAGGAGCAGCTCTTGAGGAGTTTATAAACGCCCTGCACCTTGAGGTGGTGAACCGGTCTGACAACTCCCCTACGTTTGTAGGGACGCGGGATGGAGTTTCTACCAACATTGATGTTACGCTATGTAACCTTGAGGTGGTGGAGATGGTTCCGGAATGGAGGGTACTGGATAATGCCACCACTAGTGATCACAATATGATTGTATTTGATCTTGCTGCTGTGGGACAAAGAGGTGAGGTTGACCTGAGATTAAAGATAAGATACAACTGGAGGCTGGCAAATCTAGATAAGCTTCGGAAGGAACTGATTATGCCGAATCTGGTGTTGCTGAGGGACAATATAAACATAAAGGCAAAGGAACTCATGTGGGCTTTGCAGAGAGCTATGAGAAAGTCGATTCCGGTGATGGGAAAAAGCTTTAAAGTTGGGAACAAACCTTGGAAACATAGGCTGCAAAGGCTACGCGGGGAAGTTAGAACTCACTGCAAATACATGGGGCATTCCATTTCAAATAGCAGTGGGGAAGATAAGACCTCCAGTGACCCTATCAACACTGGAGAAACCAGATGGGAGTATGACCACTCAATGGGAGGAGTCTGCGCAGTTGCTATTGGATACATTGCTCCCCGATGACACGGAGGAGGATGAGACGGAGGAACAGAGAAAGATAAGATGGAGGCTTTCTGATGATGGGGAATATGTAGGGGATGGACAAATGGATCCGGTCATGGCCGAAAAGGTTACTGGCTTGATGGCTACGCTAAGGAGAAAGAGGGCCCCTGGACCTGATGGAATGATTTCAGAGGTACTTCTTGAAGTAAAAAACTTGATCACCCCTTATTTTGTGGAACTGATGAATGAGTGCCTCCCTCAGGAGAGAATTCCAAATTTTTGGAAGCAGAGCGAGGTGGTCATACTAAGCAAAGGGAAGGATAAATATTGAAAACTCCGCGAAGTTGTATGAACCTATTTGTTTACTAAATGTCTTTAGAAAGTTGCAGGAGAAAGTATTGTGTGGAAGAATACACAGGCATAGATTGAGGGTCGGTATGAACCCTAAACAGTACTGCTTCAGGAAGAGTAGGTATACCGAGGATACCATTGGTGGGGCCATGAAGTTAGTAGCCTGGGTTCAGGAAAAATATGCGGTGGGGATATTTGTAGATATCTCAGGGGGATTTGATAATTTGTGGTGGCCAGCGCTGTTTGACTATTTAAAGTCAATTGGGTGTCCGAGGGTCCTATATAGGTGCTTTAAAGATTATTGTAAGGACCGTTTTAGAACCTTGAGATGTCTGGGTAAGAGTATTCATAAGAGGCTTACCAAGGGGTGCCCTCAGCGGTCGGTGAGTGGACCGGTCTTCTAGGCTATTGGACTTTAGCCTGGGCTGGCTGAAGTGGAGGTGTTCCCGGAGGTGGAGGGTGTGGTGGCCTTTACTGACGACATTTTTTTTCTTGTGAAAGGGAATATTGGGAAGGCCCTGGAAGATAGGCGCAATTCAGTATATAGGGGGCTCAACGGGTGGTGAGATAAAGTTAAGTTTCAAGTGTCGCTGGCAAATACCATGTACATGCTGCTGAAGGGAGGCCTTGACCGAAATTCAATAATTAGGATGGTTGAGAATAGAGTGGCTAGAACCAAGGTGAAAAGATACTTGAGTGTGACTCTAGATTAGAAATTAGATTTTGGGTTTCACATGGAACTAGTGAGTGGAAAAGCACTGAAGGTAATGAACAAGTTTATTAATATTGGTAAAATAATATTTAATTTCCTGCTAAGAATAATAAAATTGTACCACAGTGGATTACTCGTTTCTATAGTGGCATATGGAGCAAGTGTGTGGGCCCATCAACTGAAGAAGAAGTACTTACAAGAACATCCTAAGATCGCTTTAAAGGAAAGTGCTTATAAGGTTGTCAGGTGCATACAGGACATTATCAACAGATGCGCTCTGCGTTGCACTCGGAGTCTGGCCACTTGACTTGGAAGTTTGGAGGAGAGCTGCCTTATACTGGCTTAAGAAAGAATATATTGTGAGGGTAGAGGCACTAATAAGGCCTGGAGTGGTATCAAAGCCGGAGATAACGCAGGCATTGCTGGATGAGTGGCAAGCCCGCTGGGAGGAAGGTGTTACTGGGAAAAGGACGTTTGGGGTTTTCCCCGATATCAGAGAGAGATTTGGGTTGACCTTCTTGCAACCATCCCGGGGGCTGGTCCACTTTATTATGGGGCATGAGCTGTATAAGGTGACTCTTAGTGACAGGGGACTGACAGACACGAGGCTGTGCGATTGTGGAGAGGAATCCATGCCGGAGCACGTGGTTATGGCTTGTGGTGATACTCTGAATTCAAGAAGGGTGATTCAGGGGGAATTCAGGGTATCTATGTAGTGGAAGTACTGAGATATAAGAAGTTGTGGTGGTTCCTCTAGCAATGGCTACGATTGCCTCAGATAGGGCACAGACTGATTATATAGAACACCTGGGAAGAGTGAGAGCTAGGTAGAGGGAAATATATAGACAAAAAGATGAGAGGGTACCTGAAAGAGGAGAATGATGGGTACTTCGACGAAGACAAACGACTTCTGACAAGGAAGAAGAAATTGAGTTAGACTCAGTGGCATCAGATTGGAGGGAGGGGGGGGGAACTCAGATTCGATGCTGGTAAACTGGGTCAGGTATGGAGAGCATGGGTCTGGAAATAAGACAGAACTCAGGAGTAGCTAGGGGAGGTTATGACATTAAGGTAATAGTTTGATGGGGCTAAGTCCCTGAAGTAATGAGTAGGATATAGAAATTGTCGGTAGGGAGATAGGAACTCCGACTCTGTTGGTTCCCAGTGTAGGGATACCCTGAATGAATGGAGGAAACTGTGGCCCGGAACCATAAGAGGAGATTCAGAGGAAGATGGTAGTAACCCTGAACCAGGCGGGGCCTAACGGGATGGATAATAATCCAGATTGGGCCTGGGTGTAAAGGGCCCCCATTCTCAGTCGGCTGAGAGAGTGGGCTGCAGGGCAGTCTCCATGTACAGCTGGTGGAAACGACCTCAAGGACAAAATGTAACCTATGGGTGTATGGTCAAGGTAGGAATTGTGATATACTGAAGTGATGTGGTTTTTAAGTTGGAAATTTTGTAATAGATTGAATAATTATTGTAGTATATCATTGTAGTAGATTAGAATGTTATGTTGGTTATGTAGGTGGGAATGTTGATATACTCGAGTGATGTGGTTTTTAAGTTGGAAATTTTGTAATAGATTGAATAATTGTAGTATATCATTGTAGTAAATTAGAATGTTATGTTGATATTTTGGTAGGGTAATTGTGGCGATGATGTAGTTTTGTGGAAAGTAGGCGGAGCACCATCTCCGATAGGGCGCCTCCCCAGGTGGTGGGTAGGGGGATGCACCCTCCTTTCAAGGGGCCCATGGGCTCTGAAAATATAGACCCAGGTGGTCACTGGAACTCCTGAAGGGAGCGGGTACAGAGTACATCCTGGATCGGACCAACTGGAAAGTAAGTGGTAGGACGAGTTAGTTAGTTTAGTATTTGACTATTTTTATCTTATTATTATTATTTCAATTTTATTAATTTCTTTTGTTATATACTAATTTTCTTTTCTTTTAGTGTTTCTACTTTTTTGTTTTGTGCTTAACCAGATGTACTTAAATTTAATAGTTATTTTCTTAAGGTGCAGCAGAAGGATGCCAAAGTATTTTTAAAGTTTTTATATAATTCAAATTTGTTGGGCAAAATAAATCATAAATTTCTCCAGTAGCAACATATAGTTTAGTTTTCTGCACATGCTAATATCAACAGATCTTGAATATCGGTCAATTATGTCCTGGAATTTTTTCAAACCTTTTAAATAAAGATGAAATATTTTGACACCCTCAACAGATATTCAAGATCCGTTTATATTCCCATGTACAAAAAAAACTAAACTCTATTTTGCTACTGGATAAATATTTGAATTATTTTGGCCAAAAAAATGTAATGCTATAAAAAATGTAAAATTACTCGCGCCCCCTTCTGCCGCACCTTAAGGTTAGACGTTATATGAGTGTAATAATATAATGATGGAGTTCAGGCCAGTATTAAATAATATAGGTGACTGGCCTTAATAGATCTAAGGTAATGTAAGAAAATGTATTTTAAAAATGAGTCTTGTGATCCTATTAAAAACGCTTTCATTTGTTTAAGAAACACTTGATATAAATTTCTAGCCATTTAATTTGATATTCATACCGTGACCTTTTGCGTGAAACGTCCTTCAATATGAGGTAGTTTCCCATTTCATGATATACTTTTTTTATTTATAAAACGTATAGGTATAAGTCTTTTAATCTTATATGGATATGTTACTGTTGTTAACCATCATTTATATCTTAATTATATTTTTTTAATAACTAACTACTTATTAAATAACACAGGCTATCTGAACATCTGCATCTCAGTTGTCAGGTAGATGGCCCTCTTAAAAGTGCTATCTACCTGCTGGTAGGTATCATCTTCCTGCGACAGTTTTCCTTTTTATGGGGATGGAAGTTATGAAGCCTCAAAACTCTTAAACCTATTTTGGATTCTCTCAGAAGAGTGCCGTTGTATCGTGTTGCTTGTTCCACCTCTTTATATTCATGGTTAACAGTTCTAGTTTGTAATAATAATTTGAAAATTGTAAAAACTATTAACTATTACTATATAGCTTTTAATAACCCAACCTAGCTCTCTATCTTATCATGTAAGTATTGTGTGAGTAAAATAAAAATAATTTAATTTAAAATTATGTACAAATACTTTATAGAACAAAAATGTTCAATTTTGGATTTCATATATTCGTAAATATCATCCTTTAAGTAGATGTTATCTTCACTAGGCAACATTGACAAACTTTAAATTAAGTCTTCTTTTCTAACAATCTCTTTATAGCAAAAATATGAATCAAAGACATCCGAGAACATTTAATTTTGAAATAAAGGTTGTGTTTCTTCTTTGCTGCATGACTAAAATAAATTTTACGGTGCATCGCACACTTTATCTCACATATATATTTGCTTGTAGCTCAGAAACTATTCGTTTTATACAAATGTATTTCATATAAATTATTTAAATATTTAATAGTACTACAATTTCACATTGATAAGTTATTTCATATCCCAAATAGTGGAGGAGAGATTATGAAAATATGAGAAATTCCCTTTTGTAAAATAATCTCAAAATCGTTTTCATTAGAAAATTAGAATTGTTATCTTGTTTATAATAATAAAGAGTATCTAGATAAAAATGAATTCAAAATCGTTGTGAAATTTAAGAAAATCTATTTTCTTTCTTTTTTTCACTCAAGTAAACTACCCTTAATTTAAGAGTTAGATACCTAATTCTAAAAATCTCTCAGAGGGACCCTATGAAAACTCTAGATACAAAGTTATAGCCCAATCAGTAAAACAGTTTCGGTTATAGCACAAGATACTTAAATAGAGACAGATAGACAAACGGCATTGTGAAAACAACTTATTTTTCTTGTTTCGGGGGATCATGAAACTTCAACATTTATCAAAATCTGGAGCGTGATTTTTTTTACGATCACAATACTTTCTCTCTCAGGTGCTGTGAGAAAGTAAAAAACCAAATAAGATTGCTACTGACTTGCAAACTGGACCTGGAGATGAAGAAGTGATCGATTAACTGCTAGCCTACATAAGGAGCATATATTTGTATGGTGCTGCTACCTGGACCCTTAGGAAAAAAGATAAACAGTATTTGGAAAGCTTTGAGATGTGGTGTTTAAGGAGAATATAGAGAATAAATTAATAGAATGGGTGAATAGTGAAGAATTTCTAAGACAAGTCGTTAATAAATGGGATTCTAAGGAATAATGAACAACTTGATGGTTCGCAGAAGAGAATAAATGGATTATTGAGTGATGTCATATAAGATAAAATAAAATAGAAACTAGGACTAGGAAGAAAACAAATAAAACTATTGGGTAGCCTCAAGCAAAGGAATTATATTAAGTTTCAAAATCAAATAAATAAATACATAAATCTACTGATAGGACATGCTGGAGGACTCAAGATGGACAAGTAAACTAAATGGACACGTATAAAGACAGAGCTAATAGTAATAATAATATTAATAATAATAATAATAATAATAACCATCTTGTGAATGTGGGGAATGCCAGGCCTCCACCGTGGTTCGGATTCCACGTTAAGCTGTAGGTCCTCCATTTCATCTCACAATCACCCTACCATTACACATTAGCGTAAGTGCGTATAACCCGAACGGGTAGTAAGGCGCGGTACTAATAATAATAATAATAACGATGATAATGATACTAACAATAAAATAATCATAATACAAGGTATCAATTAGAGCTTCTTCTTTAACATTGCTCCCACACTCCACCATACAAAGCAAGGATGATTTTAACCATAGATATTTTAGAAAAGAAAAAAACATATCCTATTTAAAATCTACAAGTCCCTCTAAATTTGACTAGATTTATAAAACTAACTCTCAATGAAGTTTGTCAAAGTGAGGAAACTAAAAACAAGGAATTAAACTGTTGACATTGAAAGGAGGAATTTATTTTGTTTCTGTGACCATCTTTGCAATAAATACAAACTCTAAAATGCTTTGAAATCCATTAATTAAAAATAAAATGATGAAAGTTTTACAACTAGTAGATCAATGCACTCAAATACAGAGAGTTAATTTATTATTATTAGCATCGTGTCTTAATACCCGTTCGTGTTATAAGCAGAGAGTTAAAAAATATCTCCCCCCCAAAAACAAGTTTAAATTTTAATTTGGTTGCAACACATCCGGATTAATTTTCCGTAATAATTAAAATTATTTCGATATTATAAAAAAACATTATGTAACCTTTATTTTTTTTATTACCACGTATTACTAACTGTTCAGGCTGTATGCATAGGTATGTATGATAATCACTCTAATGTTTTGGGTAAAAGGAAGGAAGCACTTTAAAGGTAATCTACCTGCATTTGCGTAAAAGGAGTTTAGGAAACCATTAAGGAATAACAAATCTTAGTAGATCCAGCTAGGGTTCTAACCCCAATCTTCTCATATTTAGCAGGCCATTCTAACACGAGAGTGACGCCTTAGAGCATTTGGCCATTGTAGCGTGATATTTACAAATTAATTGACAAATGTATCCAGTTCTGCTCTTGATCTATTCAATAAATAATTAAATCTTAGTCAAAAGTCAAAAAGCATGGTTTTACATAGATTACACCAGATTCGATGGTCGCATTGTGTAATGCGTCACTCTCATGTGTTGCCAGTGAAGAGGAGATCAGGGTTTGAGTCCCAGTCGTGTTTACTAAGTGTGTTTTCTAATAGTTTTCCACTCTCTCGATGCAAATTTGTGTACATTTACTCTAGAATTCAACAATCCTTATCTTTGATGAATGAATTCATATAGCCCAAACAAGTGTGAAAACGCGATAAAAATAAAAAATAAAAATAGAAATCATATCCATAATCCCTACCAGATGAGGTTATAAGATTATAAAATAAGATTATTTTTACGATACAATTTGCCTCAAAGCTTCTTGGCTAACATTCACATGTCTTAGATAGCTTAAGCCTTTTCCCCATTTCTAAAATCAACTCATCAACAATTAAATTACCTGCTTCGATGGCCGTATGGTCTAAGGCGTACTCTCACAATAGACTAGATTGCCGATGACGGTGATATTAATGTTAGAATCTTGGTCAGGTGTACTGAAGGTATTTTTTCAAAAATTTTCACTCTCCCTCCTGACAAATGTGGGTACGCTTCCACTAAATATAACCTTACGTATCCCTAGAACCATAAGGGTTTAACATAATAATGGTATATAAGAGTATAGCCCAAATGGGTTGTAAAACGCAATGCTAAAAAAAAGTTGAACACTGTTATTATGTAATTTCATATTGCTCTTTAATTTAGCAGTAATTATTCATGCCCCTATGTCGTACCGGAGGTTCATGCTGCCATATTCCACTGGACCATCAATGCATGCTGCCATCTGGAACTACACCATAAATTCATGCTGATTGTTTTCATTGCGTCATCAATACAGACTGATCTTTATCCTACGACCAGTTGTAATATTTTCAATTGCTCTTTTTCAAGCGACATTAATTTAATAAATCGTATATTATTTAATGTTATTTTCAAAGTGTATTCAAACAAACACAAGCCTTAAAAAAAATTAGTCCCCCACATGATGATAGATTAAAATTAACAATGCTATTCCACAAACCAGAACTAATCGAGTTGACACTTCTTGTAATTAGCTTTAGTTTTTAGCTAGGTAAAATGATTATTTATGCTACATTATTTACTCATGTACTGCGTGGCAAAGTGAATTTTTCGGAGTAAATCACAAGCTTGAATAGTATTTCAATGTCACACATAAACCACGAAACCTACTCCGAACAAGTGCAAGTAGGTTTGATAATGTACGACCTGGTACTTTACTGCTTTCTAAGCGTGGGTGTTAGACCGAACATTTTCTGATTGGGAAAATTTTCCTTTAATATTTTCAGAAAATTTGTTCTAACTATTGACTAGTTGATGAAATCGAGATCTTCAAATTTTCCACTTCAATTTAATTTATCCCAAAAATATTATTGCCAGAAACATTTTAAAATGAGCTGAAATAAAGCAACAAAAAATGTTATTGTTATCTTCTCATACCCACGTATTGACTACAAGCGCTTGGTGGTTGAATGCTTAACTAGCTTAGGGGATCACCGCTCTTTTCCATGCAACTTAATTAATAAGTCAACACTCTTAAATTTGGCCAGAATATGTGAATCTCTATTAGGAACTAGGTTTTATAAATCTCTAGATCTAAAGTAAATCCACTTAATTGATTTAAACAATACTCTTATACAATAAACTACGTGCAGCTGTGCCTAGCTCTTGAAATTCAGTAGTTATAGCTCCAAACAAAATAAACACAAAAAATTGTTTCAATATTATATGTTTTAAGAAATCTTGTTGATATTGTCATAAACAAACTTTTCCCAACTAAACGTGCATATATAAATAATGTAACAAAATTGGCTGCATCATCGTTAAGCAGATAATCTAAAATTCCAAAGGAAGTGTTTTTAAAGGTAGTACAAGTGTCTGTCAATTTATGATTAATATACCACCAAAGTAAATAATTTGAGATATTGCTATAGTAATTAAATAACGTGGCTAAATTTATTATACTTTGTGATTAAAGAACCAAAGATTAATTTTAAAACATTTATTACGTTTCTTAGATGATTAGTTCCATTTAAGGTTTACGTTAATTTTGTAATTTTAATAATTAATTATAAAAATCTTATAATAAAAAAACTTTATTAGTTATGTTACAGTTAAGTCTATTCCCTGCTTTCAATAAAGCACAGGATGTGTAAAGTTATATTTGAACAAATAAACTAACATTCAGTTGTTAAAAAGCCATATGCTATTTTATATGTTATTAATGGTCACGTATGAATGTTTAAAAATAATATGACACCTTATTTTTAAACCAAACATCTCTAACCGTATATAGGTTAACATTGTCTATACAGATTATAATTTATAGCAAACCACCAAATAATATCATTTTCGATAGACTTTAAAATCATATAGGAAACAAACATGAAGTGACAAGGTTTAAAATGACTATATTCGTAACTGATTAAATAATGGTAATAATTGCAAGTACTAGTTTACACAAAACAAATAAATTATGTTAATTCGTAATTATATTATATAAAAATGAATGCAATGAGAAAAACTAATTGGAACGCTTTAATTTATGTAAAATACACAGCAGCAATTCTTTAAAGAGGATAGCACATAGTTGGCTTGATAATTTAACTGCCTCTATAATATATAACATTAAACATAACTGTTGGACAATTTGAACTATCACAAGTAACTATATAGCATCTAGTAGTCGACTAGTTAGAACTATAAAAAAACACATCCATAGCAACTAATGGCTGAAGGAATAATAGCACTGTTCATAAAGCAATTTTCATCAAAAATAAAATTAGGTTTTCTAGATAGAGCTTGGGATTCTGATTAAAAATAATTTTTCTGTTGCGCGTCTAGTTTCCGCGGTGATAACAATTAACTGCCATGGAAAAGTCGTTTACGTATGGTATGGGACAGTGGGTAGTATTGGACGGCTAGTGTTTTGGTCACCGTTAGTTATAGTTCCCTCTCATTTATAAGATTATTGTTCTCTGCCTTTGCAGACAACACCTAGTTGAGGGTGCTTAATTAAGCTATAAGGATCAGAAAAGTGTTTTTGTAGTTTTGGTGCCTTGTTCATTTGTCTCAATTACATTTTCAAGATTTCTCGCTCTCATACGCTGAGTACATTTTTATTTTTTTATTTGACATGTTGTGAAGTTCAAACTCATAAACAAGCTATGATATTAATTTGTTTTAAAAATACCACTTTATAGTCAGTGACGTAACCAGTGGGAATACAGGTAGTACAGGCTCACCCCACCTACTGAAGACTTAAATATTCTATATTCTATAGTCAATCAATATGTTAAAGGGCATGCAGGGAGGGTTCACAAAATACTGCTGTGCCTGTGGGACAGCCGTGCTACCACAGAACATTACATCAAACGTGATTGGCAGCAAAGAAGCACACATGAACTAGGAATGTGCAGCGTCCAATATGTCCCACTAGTTGATCCAAATAAGGTCTTGCCTCCGCCTCTCCATATTAAGCTTGGCTTAATGAAAAACTTTGTTAAAGTTTTGGGAAAGACAGATTATATTATTTTTCAATATTCAATTAAGAAATTCCCAAAGATAAGCAATGCGAAAATGAGAGAAGGAATCTTTGTTGGGCCTCATTGGAACTTATGTAGGATGAAGACTTTAAAGAATGCCTCAGTGCATTAGAACTAAAAGCGTGGTGAGCTTTAAAATGGTTCTGTGAACATTTCTGGGACAACCATAGAACTCCCGAATACAAACATGGGGTTCAGAAATTGCTCGGTGCATATCATGAAATGGGATGTTGCATTTCATAAAAGATACATTAATTTTGTACACTCATATCTTGACTTATTTCCCGAAAACCTTGATGTGGTTAGTGATGAGTAGGGGGAACGCTTCCATCAGGGCATTGAAGCTATGGAAAATCCCTACCAAGGATTTTGGAATGAAAGTAATCTGGTAGACTACTGCTGAATGTTGTATCGTGACCTTCCGGATAAGGTGTACAAAAGAAAATATAACAACGTACAACGATTTTAATTATATTATAATGAATGGTTAGGGTTAATTTTTAATGTCAAGTGTATCTTTATAATTTATGATTATAAAGCGCTAGCTAATCTGTCACATGATTGAATTTAACGTATTATCAGCACCATTAATCATGTCATTATATCAATATAAACATACACTGTATGAGAATAATTAGAACCTCCATATTTGAAAAACTAGACTTGTTAGAATAAAAGTGAAAATATATTTGAAATCAGCTTGCCAAACTGATCTAGAAAAGTGTTTTCATATCTTTGATGACAAAAAATTTCATTTTGTTGACTATTGTAGCTAGCTATTTATAGCTATCAAAAGTAAATTTGGGAAAATTAATAGTTGCCTTTATGCAATTCAATTGAACAATTTTAATCCATACACTAGTCCAAACACTAAAATTAATATCTACAGTAGCCCCGTAGCTTCTTTGGTGCTAACCTACAGCTCACAGCTGACTTTTGACAATCAACATTTAGGTATATACCTAAATTTTGACTGTCAGGAGTGACAGCTGCTAAACACGTGTTTTTTCAGATCATATGGTTCGGCGTAGGGATACATAATTTGGTCTGGTAACTTCAAAGCCGTCAGACGTAAGCTGTGAGCTGTCAGTCACCACCAATGAAGCCATGGGGCTACTGTAGCTAGGATTATCTGAAAAGTATAAATATAGTTAAGAACAAATACAAGCAAAAAAAAGTAGTTTGTAGACATCGTTTTACCCAAGGATTATTAACGACTTAATCTAAGGGTTTGGGAAGATGTGCACTCATATTAACTATGAGAGGGAGTGTAAAGTCCCAATAATAAGCCTTCTTTTAAACACTACCCCCAGTACACCCGGATTAAATTTGAAGCCTTACCTCCCAGTGCTCAGCAGCTAATTATATTGCAGGCCTGATGCCATGCACTGCATGACCACCAGTGTAAGTAACGGTTGGGAAATAGAACTGAACAGGGGATTTTTGACTTAAGGTGAGAGTGTAAGAGACGCGAGAAAGGGTATTTTTTTTAGTTCTTTTTTTTGATCAAAATAAATCCAAGATGGCTAAATTTGAAAAATGAGAGTTTAACTTTCTTCATATGGTGACCTCAACAGTTGTTGAATAAGATTATCTGTCAATGGTGCCCTGGAATATAATGAAAATTTTTAATTTCATTTAAAAAGGTTTCTCATCTAGTTCCGTTATGCTAATGTAAAATATTCAACAAAAGTTGAATAACGCGCTAGTCATGTTGAGCTAAACTGCTTAAGACGGGGAGATCGAGGTTCGAATTTCGGTCAGATGAACTGGGGGTGGTTTTCCTAAATGGTTTTCTACTCTCCTTCCACGAAAATGTGGGTTCACTTCCTCTAAATTCAACCTTCCCTATTCCTAATCCATTAGCATAATTACCGAATTGGTAGTAAAACGGGGTGCTAAATAATTAAAAAATATTGAAGAAAATTAAACTATATGTTGGTACTGACGTAATATTTTATCTATTTTGGTAAAAAAAAGGGTTGTGCTATAAAAACTGCGCAAATAAGTTTCTTTACGCGCATCCACACACACCTTAACGCTTCAAAATTATTGTATGCTGTTAATAGCTCTTTTCTCAAGATAATAAATATTTACTAATCCCTCAAATGCATAGCTACTAAAATGAATTAAGTAATTCAATTAAACGAATCAAAGTTGATTTATATTTTGTTATTTTATCGTGAGATATTATCTTTAGAGTAGCCTAATTTTTACATATTAAATAGCGCCTTCTTAGTGCATTTATATGTTTACATAAAACAATTCCTGAGGAATGGACGGACGTCTCTTTACATGTTATTACCTTCATAATACCTTGGAATATGATTGGTTCAAGTTAACTTTGACCTTTTATTATTGTTCCAAAGTTATTCAATTTGTGTTTTGCATGATTTCGTCTTGCAAATAGTTTTGTTCAGTTTTACAATTATTAAAGGTAGTTTAAAACACATGTTTAGGTTAAAGAGAATATTTACTAAGTGGAAAAATCCAGAGCTAGTTTCTTTTACTTTTTGATAGCGCCACATCTTATTAACTATTTGGGTTATACACTTATATAATAATTGCGCTGATGGTTTTAGGGAAGGGGAATGCTATAGCTACGAGAAGTGTATTCTCATTTGTGGGAAGGAAGAGGGGAAAACCATTTTGGAAAAAAACAACTCAGTTCACCCAACCTAGATTTGAAACTCGATCTCCCCGTAATCGGCAGTCTAGTCTAATGCGAGAGCAGTGCCTTAGATCATGGTGCCACCAAAGTAGGTCAGAGCTAATTTCACTAAATTGTCAACTGTCAGAAAAGGTCAGTATTATCGCGAACTATCTATATCAAAATGTTTTTTTTTTAAATCAGAAACGTGATGCAAATATTAAAAGTGTTTATTTTACCTCTATAGTATGGTTCCCTATTAATATTATAATTCACACAAATTTAAAATAAATAGGATTGTCCAAATCGTGACTCTTAATTTCAACTTGTATTCATAAAATGATTTTTAAACTTTTTATAAACCATATATTTTTCTTAAAAATTAATTCATCTTCATCTAATAATGGATCTTAGAGAAATAAAAATTATATCAGGTCTGGGTTACCCGCAACTAACTAAACTAATGGAATACGAATGATAATTTTTCAGGAAATTTAGCCACATTTGCTTTTAAAAATCGTTGGAAAATATGCCAGACCAGCTTAACGACTTTTTACACGGGCCCATTGATTCAGGTTAACTTTATGAGGCATAATACTTTTAAATGACAAATATAGCAAAAAATAAATGTATATTTATGTATAGATACATATATTAATGAATCCATACATATATATAACCAACTAACATATATATTTATGTGTACACATAACTTACATATATTATATATAATGGATCCTATATGTATAATAAAGTAGCCTTTAGCTATTATGACATAAATGACTATCAACTAGAGGTTGGAATATGTTTAAAAAAATAGACTAACGTAAAGAAGTTAAACTTTGAAGAGTGGTACCAAGAAATCACCTTAAATAGAAACCAGATCTTCAAAAAAATTCTACGATGAATAACAGCCCTTTTTCAAAGCGCTGTTTCCCAGATATAATCAATCAATCAATACTATTGAGCTTATGTATTTAAAATGTGAAGTGACTCCTTTCGACAGTAATTACTATACCCGTTGTTCTACAAAAGTGAGTCTCATTTATTTTCCAACGAAAGCTTATATACCGAGAATATGGTCGAAAATTTAAAGCTTCAAAATTATTAAAAACGAAGAATTTTTAATTTGGAATTATATAAATGGAGACATAATATATTCTTCGTGGACTAATTTAACTTCCAACTAACATTTTCAAAATCTAGAGGTTACAGTTGAGGGCGGTCATAGCATTTTAAAGCTATGATAGAAACGTCAATGGGCCAGACAGTAGATATTAATTATATTAAATAATTTGATCGTTCATTTTAACTAATGTCCTAGCACTTTTTTTTAAAGTTCTCCACCAATAATGGAAAAATTAAACACATAATGTTTGTGTACTATTATAGGTTTTACCCGATGATGTTTAGTTCTATTTGGAAAAAAGTGTATTACGCTTCAATAAGAAAACACATTATTATATAAAAGGAAATGTTTTTGTCGTAATCAGGAAGATGTTTATCGGAGTTTATAATGAAGTCCAATAAGTAGGTACACTTATGTAGACCTAACTAAGTACAGCATTTGAAAGGCATGACAATGCAACTGAGCAAACGAGTGTAAAATTATAGGATAGTTCGAGCGGTAAGAGTTTTTCTCTCATCAGACCTGTCGACACAATGTTTTACAGATAAGAGCTTGTCTAGTGGTAAGACCCAGTTTTGTAAGAGAGTTACACTTTATTCTAATTGGCTGAAGGTGTCAGCGGCGTGCGTGATGCGTCTAAAAGTGGATTCGAATTTAGAAAAGAAGGTTCTTCTTCAACAATTGAATGCGGTTACATCACAGATATTCTCCAAAGACTATTGTGAAACTAAGAATAAATAAGCTGCATTAAACTCTGAGGTTGGTAATTTTATTTTAGAAATTTTATCGAAATAAAAGATTATAAAGAAACGCAAAAAGGGAAAATATTATAGAAAAGGAGCGTTATATTAGTACTCATTAATATAAACCCACACCGGTGGACATGCGGTCTAAATGTAAAGCTAATTTGATCTGTTTTATAAGTTACTGGTAAGTCAGAGCTATAATCTCAGCCGGATGTACCAAGAGCGGTCTTTCTTCCGCTCTCCCTCTATGAAAATTAAGCTAAATTTGCTCTAAATTCTATATTTGTCAGCAGCATAATTAATATATTGTAAACGTGTAGTCAAAACGGAGAGTAAAACTGGATGTAAAGAAAACATTAGTTTTGCTGTGGAAAATTGTACTTACAATCACATTCAGAAGCCAGTGGTAAAGCTTAAAATTTATTTTGAGCGACAAGGTAAGGGTGTTACGCGTAATAAATTGAAACTTTGATTTTTGTACTTTTTCTATTGAGAATTTTAGGACCCCTTTTTATATACTTTTAAATATTAAATCGTGACGTTGGTCTTAAAAGGTACCCTATGCATTCAAGTAATTTTCAGAATTGCCTATATTAATATCGTTCTACTTAACATGCATTGTTATAACATGACAGTGAAGGAACTCATGTTACAACATTATAAGTGATTTGCATCCATATTGAGAAACAACGTCCTCGACGCTGACTTGACATAGAGCCGAACTTTTCAAAAATTTAAAAATGGGCTATATTTAGGCTCTCGAAAATGTCTTAGGTTACATTTGTACGAAGATAAAAGTAGTTTTGTATAGATAAGTACAAAACTTGTGTGACCTTATGTTTTACAACAAACCCAAGTTTAACTACATGAATAACATATTGCTAAATAAAATCACTTTTAAATTTTCATATTGAGAAGGAACATATTCAAAGTTGAGCTCTACATATTGTACTACACAATACAATAAAACCTCCTTACTTGTAATTTCTACTATTGTATAACATTCCTCTTCCCTAATAATCATGACTGAGCATGTTGACAGAGGATAAAATCATAGCTTACAGATCAAAACGTTAAAAATAAAGCTATAGTGGTCTAAAAGCTCTGAAACCTGAGGAAGTTATTCAATTTTAGTGAAAATACTTGAATCTGATATAATGGTGGAGACAAACCCGAAATTCTTCAACAAGGATTTAGTTATTGTTCGAATCCCCTTGCCATCAACAATTAATATAACAAAACTCAACTTCTCAACCCAATATTATTGCTCGATGTTTTATTAATTATACTAATAAAGTATTTTTGTCTTCCTAATAGTGTCACATTACCTAAAAGGAGATCAGCCAAAATATTGGAGTATCTCTTTTTATATAAGTTATGTGTTAAATGAATTTTGAGCTCACATAATAATACTAACTAGATCATATCAAAATAATCCAAAATCACCAAGGTCACATTTTCTGAGGCATCCCTCCCGCAATAGATTAGATTGCCGATGATGGGTAGATCAGGGTTTGAATTCTAAACGGATGTACTGAGGGTAGTTTTTACCAAATAGCTTCTCATTCTCTCTTCACTTTAATTCAAATACATTTTCTTTAAATTCCACCTTCCTCATTACTAACATATTAGTATAGTTAAATATAGATAGAGCAAACGTGTGATAAAACATGGTACACTTAAAATAATAAAAAATAAAAGTGTAATAGAACGTCATAGTGATCGTGACTTAAGTTATAGAGCTATTACATTTTATAATGTTTAAAATAGGCCTAGAAAATGCATATGCTCTTTATGGCCGAGTAGTTATGAAAACAAACCTCATTTACAAAATACCTTGGTTCGTTCACAGGCAGAGTTTTAATGGTGGGATGTAGAGAACGTGAGTTAAGGGCAGTATTTTTGCAATATTTGTATCAAAACATTTTTTTGTCAAAATTAATCAAATATTTCCCCAGTAGACGGATGAATTATTATCTATTATTATTATTATTATTATTATTATTAGCACCGCGTCTTACCACCCGTTGTGTATTGGTAGGGTGATTGTAAGAGGAAATAGAGGACTTACAGTTTTAACGTGAGATCTGAACCACGGTGGATTCCTGGCATAACCCACATTCACAAGTTGTGATTAATACATGTCTTATCAGAGGTGAAGGAAGGGTTTGGGTGTCAGATAAATATGTGTTGGGACTGAGGATTGAACCCCGGATCCTGGAAAAGAAGTCCGACACTTTACCCCTAGACTACCAGGTCACCTACCCCAGTAGAAACATGGCGTTCGCCAGTTGTTGAATATCTGTCAAGGGTGCCCCGGAATTTGGTGAAAACTTTTTCTCTTCATTTAAAAAGTTTGTCATCTTGTATTTCTGTGCTCATGACAGATATTCAACAACTATTGATATCAACATGTGGAGAAAATAAAATTTTATCTTTTTACTGGAGCAGTATTTTATTTACTTTTTAGCAAAAAAAAAGGTTTTTTATATGAAAACTGCGAAAACTCTACCCTTAGACACTCTCACCTTAATAGTAGAACAATATTACTGTAGCCTACATCGAGGGAATAACGGTCTAAGTCTTCCCTCTCGCAATATAATGAATTGTCGGTGACAGGGAGGAAACGCCAGAATCATGATCGGGTGTACAAAGGCTATTTTATTAGTAAAATTTTCCTCAATCTCGATGTATAGCCTACTTATGAGGATACATTAACAATAAGACTATACCTTTTTCATCCCTCTCCCATCATTGTGAATATGCAGTTAATCTGAACGATTAGTGAAACGGGGCGAGTAAAAATATAAAGTGATTATTGTGTGTACATGGTTTAAACCTTAAACACGATTAATAATAATTTGTATTGACGATTAATGTTGAGGTCTGGAGGCAATTTAAGATAACTTTTAGCTCGTGCCGTAATATAATATTTTACTTATAAAAGTACATGTAAAATAGCCTAAATATAAAATGCATGTTACTTATTAGCATTACAATTCTTGTGGTTTTTGTTTCACGATTTTCCGACACACGAATATATATATATATATATACACACATTGGGGTGGTCACAAAGTCATGTTTTTTATGAAGTTGTTTTCTTTAAAGTGTTTGGAATGTGCGGAACAGGTCTTGTAGGTCTTTATTATAGTTCCAGCATCACAAACATACATTAAGATATTATCAAGTGATGAGTTGAAGTTATATATATACAAACAAGATTTGCCTTAAACCAATAACTCAACCATTTTTTCATTTTAAAAAAACCTTAATTTGCAATTTAAATTTTTTTTTGCTACAAAATGTCGTAAAATATACATACAACACATAAAAATTCCAAAAATCTTCGCTTCTAAAAGCCAACTTTTTATTTATATGAATATATTTCTATATAAAAATCAGCTTCCTTCTTTAATTCAATACACTGATATTTAATTAACATAATAACGATGTTGTGAGAAAACAAGACTTTAACTACTAGAACTTGTTTAAATCTACCAAACATAATGCGAATTAAAATTAGAATAATAACATGATCGATGAATTATTAAGTAATATCTTGGTAACATATATATATATATATATATATATATATATACATAATAGAGGAAGTACCCAGCGTTACCCGGAGTAACCGTACAATGATTGTATGACTACCCCGAGCAACGCTTTTCTTTACTTCAAATAGACAGAAAAAGATCTCTATTTCATTTCTTCCACCCCAATTTTTAAGAAATTAAATAAAATAGCATAGAAATTTAAAATTCTGGCTTTGAGGTGCACAGGGGTTACTAATTTTAAAACGCCATCCCTTTGCGTGCGATAGATATCGCATAATGCTCATAACAGACAGACAAATACACAAACTTTTTATTTTATTAAAAATGTATCAGATTGGTAAAAGTAGTTTTCGTATTAACAATTTCGCCTACTTGAAGGAAATTTTCATCACACTCTGGTATTTTTTAATGAGTATAGCAGCTCTATAGAAATCAAATTAATAAAACAATCCTCAACCATCTTAAAAATGTATATCACAACCAAATTAAAAAATATATCCGTTAATTGTTTAAGGAAGGATATATTTTTATATTTCTAGACATTTACTTTGATTTTAGAAATGCAATATTTCGAATTAAACACCGTTAAAAATGAGCCACATTATATTTCATGATTTTTTAAATTATTGTAAGACTTATAATTAACGATTTTCAAGCCAATTGGAATACTTTGATACTATTCACCTCCATAGTGTTGGGAAAAATATTTTAAAATAAAAAAACTTATTAAACATTTCGGGGTTTCCGGATGCTTGAAATGAGATGGGGATATAATACCATTAAAATGACCCTTACTATGGAGGTGGTATTTAAAAAAATGTCCAATAATTGTGTAAGCAAGAAACACTACTACAGTTTTATTTAGACATATGCTGGCTGCAATATTAATTATATTTACATCATTTGTCAAAGTGATAGAACATATTTGCAATCAGGATGAATGTGGAACTTTTTATTTGTGACCGTCCGAAGATTTCAGAGTTACATTAGCAAGCGCATCATTACTCCTTGGTAGATCTCTATTAATTTTGTACTACCTTGTTTTCGTAAGGCATTAAGAAGACAGTTTCCAACGTATCCTAGTTTGTCACATTTGTTATTTAGATGCGTGTCCTGAAATAAACATGGATAGCTAAGATCTAGATCTCGGAAGATATGGTGGAGCGGGGTGCGAAATTTGAGATTGATAATTACTAATATATATATATATATATATTGACTAAAAAAATATATATATACTAAAAATATATTAATATACTACATACACCTATTGAACAATTTAAATATTGATGCTTGAGATGGAAAATGACCTAGGTAGCTACCTAGGAGCCCGAATTCGAATCCAGGGGGTCAACGTTAGATGATTGTTCCTTTAGCAAGTCTTCTCATAGTTGGTTGTCATCGAGCTCTATATGGGCAAAATCAAGGTCCCTTTCCAACTGGAAGGAATTTCCTCCTCTGTTTATAAAAAAAACAATCAATTAGCAAGAATCCTCATTATATTCCTTCAAACTCGCTGATGTATGTATCATCATCGAACAATGTTTATCGGTTGTATGACTCTAGCTCATCAACAGGATATTAGGCTGTATCATACTACCCAAATCAGTGGTAACATGGTTTAGGGCTTCATTCTCATTTTAAAAGAATTGCCAGTATCGAGGAGATCGGATCTCAAATCCTGGTCCGGTGCAATTAGATTTATTTTCCCTGATTTGTTTTCCACTCTCCTTCTACGCAAATTAAGTTACATTTCCACAAAAATCTACCTTTTTATCCCTGTCCCACTATAGTAATGAATATATACGTATCCTAACGGAAACTAAGACGAAATGAATAAAGTGTATTTTATTCTCATAAGATTATTGCCAGGCACTTCCTGTTCCTCAAGGAAATGAGCGAGTGTGGATCTACATTTTATCAGAATAACATTTGAAATAATATAATCATACACATGTCCACATTAGTCATTTTAAATCTGAAACCATCTAAATAATATACATGAAATTAATAAGTGAATTTTATTTTTGGTATGAACTTAACAATAAGTGGTGACACTTTTATAACTAAAGTTCGCAAGTTGCAGGGTGTTTGGAAAACGCAATTCAAATTTTGACATAAGTTTGGATTTTGAAGCCAACATAATTGTGTTTGACTTTAACATATTGCATCGGAATTTAAGATAAGTTTACGCTTTGGTTATTTACTTCCTTACTGCCCTTGTCCCATTAAAGTTTATAAAACCATTTAATAGGTTTATTTAGTTTTATAGAAACAGAAAAATTCTCTCAAGTGTTTTGATAGATTATGTGGATCAACCTAAATATATCATTTTATTACCTTGAAAGGTAATAAGCTTGCCTCGCTTGGCTCCATTATGATGTATTTTATAAGAGAGGCCTGGAAAAGAGTCAGTCAAGAATGTTATCTTACAGGATATATGGCGTTACCACGATCGGTTTGGTGTCGATGGATAAGTTCAGTGGCGGAATAACATGTGTATAGAGCGTTCTGGAAATAAAGTAGCATAGAACAACATTGCCATTGCTATAATAAAACCTTTGTCTGGACCAGAAGCTACCATATATATGTCTCTTCCCAAAGCACCTATTTCGGTGGTCGAATGGTCAAAAGTATGTATCTCACAGAACTCTAGGCTAAGCTTGATAAGGTTTTGTAATTTTAGTTTCACACTTATTGCTAAGCTGAACTAAAATAAGCTATGGTTTCTCTTTTCCCTCCCGAATTCAGTGTCGTTTCTTTCTGGTCTTCTCCAGTGAAGTTTAATTATGGTTTTCTCCAAAATGTCTTGTTTGAGCTCAGATTATAGTACTGGGGAAGAAAGAAGAGCTGCTACTGTTAACAGTTATTTTATAAGAGGGAGTAAATTAACGATGTGGATGATGGATCTGGGTTGACTAGATTAACATGGCACGGTGTGCCGAGCTAATGGATATTAGCTCACACAATCATGTGACTTTTTTCCCTCTCAAGAGATCATTTATGTTTAATGAACTATCCTACTGATTGGTCTCCCCTTGACCTAAATGTATATGCTAGTGTGTTTCGAGGTCATCGCCTATAAGCTTAATTTCGTTCAAATGCAGTAATCAACCATATCAAGAAATTGTAATGTTGGGGCTTCACTCGTTTCGTATTGCCTCTTTCCCTATGCTCTAACTGCGCATGAGCACCCCCCCTCCCATGATGACCCCTCTGGGCTGCGCTGTTTCTGTAAGACGTGATTGGCTGACACTTGTTCTCCCCTTCCTATTTTCTTATCAGTCTGAAAGTTAATTTAATATACTACTCGAGCAGAATAAGAGACATTTGTAATAATTTACGACTGATCGGGTCTCTAACTGTACCTTCTCTACTGTAACAGTTAATCTGAGTAGGCCCTGGCCGGAATGGAGTCCGGTGGAGTCAACGCAGGGGCTACATGTAGGTAACATCCCGCCTCACCTGGATCACCAACACCACACATAGTCCATTGCTGGTGCACTCGAAGTGCGCCACCTGCTCTACCACTGGGGCTACAATAACGCTGCGCTATTACAACTGATCTCTACGTTTGAGTTGGGCTTCGTACGGACTGTTTGCTAGCCGGACTGGCTAATTCCAGTCTAAGTACGGTTTGTACTGTTGCTCGCCAAGTTGTGTACCTTTTGCTAAGTAATTCTAAAAGTATAGCGACGAGTAATCTGAAGGCTAAGCACTGGCTCAACTTATTTAAGAATCATGAAGTGCTCGTTTCCTTCTAAGTCAACCCCCTGGTAAATTGATGTATATAAGTATTGAACTAATTATGCTGATATTACAAGAGTTGTCACAAGAGTCAAATAGGGCATGATAGAGCAGATATAGTTTCTTGCCGATATGTACTATTTGTGTTGTTTATTGTGCTAAACGGCTTATCCGAATGAGTTTGAGTTATGTAGATTTATGTTTATATATACAGCCATCACTATAGCTGTGTGGCTAATTAACGTTAGATTGGTTGCTTGGCAATGTTGTTTGAATAGCCAAGAAGGGAACGTCTTGAGTCACTAGTGGGGTGGCTTATCCGCATGAGTTTGAGTTATTTGGAATTATGTTTATATATACAGCCATCACTATGGCTGTGTGGCTAATTAACGTTGGATTGGTTGCTTGGCAATGTTGTTTGAATAGCCAAGAAGGGAACGTCTTGAGTCATTAGTGGGGAGTGCTAGATGTATTTTGATGAACTAACTAGGTCTCTTGGTCCTGGCTAAGTATCTTGTATTGTGTTATTATGGGACCCTGTATTTTACTACTTATTATTGGCTCTGCCCTCGGGCAGCCTTTGTATCGTTATTGCTAGTTTATTGGCAGCCGTGTAGACGGCCTCCTTATGTCATAAAGTCGTTGTACTTGGACAAGTTGGGTATACCTTGTAGACAAGTTTTGTTCGTGAGTGTGGCCACTATAGCTCTAGGCTGTAGCTATTTTGCCCTAACTGGGGCTAATTATCCCCGTATGAGAGGGACTGGGTTAGCGCTTCTCATTGTGACTATGATGTTAACTCGCTATTAGTTCCCATAGATAGAGAGTTTAATTGCTTAATTGCTTTTTCTTGAGGTCAGTTCAAGGGATTTCTTAAAATGTTTATAATTATTGACCCGCCACTGTTCACTTTGTTGCAGTGGGCGGGTTGTAGGGATTGTCTCCTCGGGAGCCTGGATATTAATCCCAAGCAATAATTTGCCTTAGTTTACCCCTATTGGCTCATTTGCCTGTACTCATAAGGCTCATTATACTGGACGTTTTGTTTTCAGTTTATTATGTATTTATTTATCTACTTGTGATACTACACTTTACAATCACATTATATTTATTACAGAAGACAACGGAGACCAAATGAACTATCCTTAATGTCACATACTGTACTCTGTTATATGTCTCATTAATAAAACTCTGTATTCTTTGTATTTCTTTCTTTATGTGTGTGTTACCTTCTCTAAACCTTTAGGGAGGGTACACCTAGTCAAAATGTTATGAATTTGTTTCGTAGTTCTGGCAACAAGAGCTATTATTATGTATGAAATAATAAATTAAAAATTATTGTACTCACAATTTTAGCTACTTACAACTGGCCGACAAATTAAATGTATATTTTTATAACCAAGAGAAAGAGCCATACAAAATCTTAATATCAAAATAAAACGTTTTATTTTGTAATCACATGCGCATAAACACAATCGAAAACGGTATGACGTCATCAACCACACCGACTTCATCTGGTTCACCCTCTTAATTTTTAAAGAGAAGGCAGCATTTTAGAAGCCTCTTTTGTAAAACATTTTTAAATAAACTACAGATTCCGCTTTCACAGAAAAGAAACATACAAACGGGTCATATTTAAAATTTAATTAATGTAAAAAAGAAGAAGATCAAAACCAAATAGATTCTCGTGAAACTTTGATTTCCACACGTTACAGTAACTCACCATGGCCTTGCAAATCATATGGTTTAGTGAACGCATACATGAGAGTAGATCTGGTAACTATTTCTAGATGTCAGTTGCCCCTAATCCTACGCTGGATAGCCTAATATATCAACTTTTATGTGTCATTACTTCAGGTCATACCATCTGCAGCTGTCACGTTAGATAAATATCATCAATACCTATGAAATTAAACAAATATTATAGCAAAATGTTATCGATACTGACTGCAAAAATATTTGTTTTTATTTTCTAAAAGGCCCTATCTATGAAAATTGGATTGTAGTTCTCCGCGTTGGGTCATGTGCTCACACCTAAATGAGGTACATTGCATTGCGTTCCTCCGGTCTGACACAAGGTACTTTCCAGAGGAATATTCCATAAAGTCCTCGTCGTTGTCTCAGACTCATACGAATATTTTCAATAAAGGATTAGGGATGAGAAATTGATCGATTTGGAATAAAGGTACCTACGTTTGTGTGGAGGAGGGAAGGAAACAATTTTAAAATGAACATACCAGTACACTTGGAAAGGATTCAAACCCCAACCTTCTCGTTAACGGCAGTCTTCATTTTGATGTAACATTATTTGAAATGTATATTAATGTTTAAAGATTGTAATTGATATTATCATTATTATTATTATTGCCAGATGTTTATTGTCTACATAACAGTGTTTAACAATGTATCAAAACATACAGATTCGAATCCTGCACCAGCCCCGTTGGGTTCTTGTGATCCACCATTCTACAATAAAAATGTGTTACAGCTAGAAGACCACTGATAACGAGGGACGAAGTGCCTAGTAAATTATATTGCAGGTAAGTTCATTACAATTTAAGTGTAATATGATATTTAAGAGTTTAAAGAGTAGAAGAGCATGACTGTACGACTCGGTGTATGGATGTTGTTGAAGAGAAGGTAGTGTGTAAGGATAAGGAAGTGTGGAGAAATTTAGTGAGGATGGAATAGGTACAGATTTGTTTTTTGTGCTATATGCATAGTTTATTTCCTACCCCTTAAGGCAATGGATTTATTAGGTATGTATGTACTGCATGCATGTATGTATGTCGTGTATATATGTACTGTATATACTTTATATATGTATGTATGTTTGTATGTACTCTATGTATGTGTATGTACTGTATGTATGTAATGACCCTATGCACTGTATGTATGTATATATGTAAGTATGTTTGTATGCACTCTATGTATGTGTATGTACTGTATGTATGTAATGACCCTATGCACTGTATGTATGTATATATGTATGTATGTGTATGTACTGTATGTGTATGCACTCTATATATGTATGTGTATGTACTGTATGTATGTACGCTATGTACGTTGGTATGTATGTACTGTATATATTTAATGTATGTACTGTATGTATGCATGTGTATGTACTCTATGTATGTTGGTTTGTATGTACTGTATGTATGTATTGTATGTAATGTGTGTATTGTATGCATGTATGTATGTGTATGTACTGTATGTATGTGTATGTACTGTATGTATATGTATGTACTGTGTGCATGTACGTGTATGTACTGTATATATGTGTATTTACTGTATGTATGTATGTGTATGTACTGTATGCATGTATGTATGTATGTATGTATGTATGTATATATGTATGCATATATGTATGTATATATGTATGTATATATGTATGTATGTATGTATGTATGTATGTATGTATGCTATGTATGTATGTATGTATGTATGTATGTATGTATGTGTATGTACGTACTCTATGTATGTGGTTGGTATGTATGCACTGTATGCATGTACTGAATGCATGTATGGATTGTATGTATGTACTCTATGTATGTATATATGTATGTATGTGTATGTATTTTATGTATGTTGGTATGTATGTATGTATGTGTATGTACTGTGTGTATGTTGGTATGTATGTACTGTATATATGTACTGTATGTACTCTATGTATATGTATATGTAAAAAAATAAACTCTTATGGCGTGAGCCCACAAGCGAGCTGTGCCGACCGAGCAGCCACCACCTAAAGCGATGGTAATGCCAACATTTGCGGATCGAGGGTGTCATATGGTCAGCACAACGAACAATCGGGCCGTTAATTTCAGTTTTCTAGACCGGATCTGTCACTTATTTAATCATTTGTCCTCACAAGTCTGAGTTTGACCCCATTACAAGCCCACTGCTTCAAAAAAAATTATGGAAGTGTTGCGGATCGAAGCCGGGACTTCTGGGTCTCTAACCAGGAACTCTGATCACTGTACCACAGAAAATAGAACATTTACCAGACTTTAAAGTTTAACCAATTGATGTTGATTTCAGATAAAAATTAGACTTTTCCCATCGAATAATCTTGACCAGTGAACACGGTGCCGATCACGACATTTCTCTGAGGACTGTATCGAGAAAAGCAGCAATAGGGAAATGTCAAGGATCTGTACGCTGTTCATTCACGAAGAGATGTACTTTGAGTTCGAGTCAATTCTTGGGCATGAAACAGGGAGATCTTATGCAATGACAACATTGTTACAACACATGAAAAAAAAAGAGGTGTGGTCTAATTCTTAAATCAGTGGTCGGAAACCTAAAGCTAACTGATCGGGTCCGGCCCACCGACTTATCTTACCAAGCCCGCAAAAGATTTAGCAAACAGACAATTGTGCTCATAAAAAATACTCATAAATAACGAGCGAAACAGATATTTCGTGAGAGAGTTTTTTTTTACGAACTCTTACTTAGAACATTAAAATGAATTTTTCTGAAGACGGGGAGATCGGAGATTAAATTTTAGTCGGGTTTACTAGGAGTGGTTTTTCCTAAATGGTTTCCCAACTTACTTCCAAGCAAATGCGGTTATATTACCTCTAAAATACTGCCTTCCTCGTCCCAATCACACTATAGTAATGATCATATATGCGTATAACCTCATGGTTATTGGTTTTAAGTGTAAGACAAGGCAATCTAGCCTTAACTTGGCCAAAATGTTTCAAAATAAAGACAACAATGTCCTCTTCTTCATAATGTTACCTACGCCACTGACAGATTGATGTGGCCCAGACACATAATCATCATCATCATCATTATTATTATTATTATTATTACAATATTTGATGCAATAAGACTGTGTGTTGAAACACAAAAATAATATAAGTAAAAAAATCTGTGGTTGTGGCACAATAATTTTTTCTTCGGGCAAAGCACAAAGGAAATTTACCAAATATTGCCTTAACAAGGTCTCAAGCTAAACCTATACTGTGGCATAGCCACATAAATAATATACCTCTTTTTTCGTCAAAGGGTAACAAAATATTAGTGCCAACACGCCTAGGTGATGTTGAATATTAAAGAATAGATGAAATATATAATATTATAAATTACATCAAGAAAATATATAATAGGTTTGAGCTGGCAACGTCACAATGAGCTTCCAAGTTGATAGAATATATATTGCGATACGTGTGATTGCACAAATAGTTTCGGCCCCACGGCCTTAATTAGATTTACATGAGATAAAATCATCTTCAAAACAAAAGGAAATAGAAACTTCGATTTTGCTCTGGCTCCATGCTTAGTTAAATTTACGTTTAAGACTAAACCACTATCAAAACAAATAGAGAAAGAACACTCAATATTTTACGTAAAAGATAATCAAATCAAGGTCAAAATGAATGTTGAGTAAGATTTAAGATAGAAAATACTAAGCGACATTTGAATGGCCGCTCCGAATAAACGTGCCTTCTGGGCCACCGCGACTGGCATACACCGGGACAATTAGTACATTAACTTCCCAACAGAGTGTAGTTTCTCCAAAGTGAAAAAAACTCAATATTAACGATAGAACGAGGTAAATAAGCCATAAACAATATATAATTATGTTACTGTGGACGTGCTGAATTCATTATTTTTTAAAATAACCAGTGAATGTATACAATCACCGAAAGCTATGGTTTATTCAACAAATAATAGCATTTATCTAAATTTACCAGTGATTTTATAAATTTCCCAATGCAGTTTGGCAAAAATATGAAACATGAACTATATTATCTACATTTACCGGTGATTTAAAATATTTATAATGCATGTGGATAAAAATATAGAACCTAAATCCAAACTAACCTAACATAAGGTAAAATAAACTGGTCTAAGAGTGTATAAACTAACCTAACCAAACCTAATCTTGACGTGACTTACATCTCCAATTATGACGAGAAATACACTAAGGAAACGGGGGGGAGGGGCACTCCTCAACCGCCACCAAAAATCATTGGATGAACTAGCCACGTCACAGCTTAAAGAGTTTGTTTATGTTTTAAATTGAATTAACATGATCTTTTCAAGCATGAGACACCTGCTTGGTAAGTCAAACTTGTGTTGTAGCTCTATCTTTGAGAAATGGCACAGTGTATCTACTCTAGGCATCGTGTTTAGATATAAATGGTGCTAGTGAAAACGTATGAGGTGCAGATGTGGCAAAATTTGGTATTCTTAGATGATATAGTGGATAGTAAACAGACTGTATCGAAATGGATATGGACGAAATAATCATCACATGTGGGTTACAAAATGTTATTATGAGATATTATTCACATAAATACTCTAATAATAGATTAGAATTATTTAAAGCAAGTCATGCAACCGACTTAACAGAAATTTACGAATGAAATTTAATTTATGTAAAATCGAATTTTTAACACACCCTATAATGTTAAAAGTGTCTAATTTTTGTTCAACACAAAATAAACACTAGAAAATATACTAGCCTATTTTAACCCACTTGTTTATTTTTCTTCGTCTCATTATAACAAGGAAATGGTCAAATGTTAAGCCTTTCTTAGTGTTTTTTTATATAAACTTGAACATCCCACAATACAACTAATTCTATTTCATATTATGACGCTTTTTATTTGATTAATTGTATCGAAATCAATATAATTAATAAAGCTTAAACATATTTGGAACATCAATAAACTAGCGCGTGTTTCAGCAACTACCTTAATTCAAGTGTTTCAAGATTATGCCGCTGCCAGTGCCACATACATCAACGCATCATGCCAATCGACACTTTTCATAGTCAAATTTAGTACGCCTCAAGTGCGGCGCTACACTAAGTTCATGACGACACCTACCTAAACCAGAATGGAATGGGCCAGTTTCCTATGCGAGAACGGCCCATTCCATTCGAGTTTAGGTAGGGGTTGTCATGTACTTAGTGTAGTGCCGCACTTGAGGCGTACTAAATTTGACTATGAAACTGGCCCTAAACCAATGCCATATTCGAATATAATTTCGGTGTTTCCATTAAAGCCTGTTAGATGGGAGATTGGCCCAACTATTTAAAAGGGTAGTTAAATTATTTTATAACATGTCTATAATACTTAAATTAAGATCTTCCATTTAATTGATTGAATATGTAGTATTTCCTTCAATAACGTTTTGATATGTTAATGTTTGATTCAAATCTCAGGAAACTGTTTTTTCCCCTTTGATTGTTGATAGCATCACATTTTCTATAGTGGGAATTCATAAAAACACTTATAGGCTAATAGCACATTGAAGCGCAACAAACACAGGTTTTGTAAACAGTTGAATCACATGGCGCGCATTGAATCAGAAGGCAACGCAGCACAGGCCTGCGTCTAGTTGTGATTTAAGCAGTTTCCCACGTGATTTTTCCCTGCCTTTCACTTGTTGACTGAAAAACTGCAATTTTTGTCTTTATTTCCAATAGATATTTGTGTAGTACATGCTTAGGATAATATTTTGAACATCCTTGAACTGTTGAATACTAAGGGCCAGTTTCATAGTCAAATTTAGTACGCCTCAAGTGCGGTGCTACACTAATACAAGACAAAACCTACCTAAACCAGAATGGAATGGGCCGTTCTCGCATAGGAAACTGGCCCATTCCATTCTGTGTTTAGGTAGGTGTCGTCATGAACTTAGTGTAGCGCCGCACTTGAGGCGTACTAAACTTGACTATGAAACTGGCCCTTAGTCTGAAATAGTTGGTAAATATTGTATCTGAAAATTCGGATGTTAAATGAAATTCACCACGCGCATTTATTTTTTCCGTTTATTCGCTTTACTAAAATTACTTTTTTCTATCGTTCATATTGCTCAACAACGTTAGAAAATTTGAATTTCAACAGAATCACTGAATTCAGAGCTCAAGTCCATATATTGCTAGCTAGCCATCCATCCCACGCCTTTCTATTACAATTTACCCACGTGTGCTTTTGACAGCCCTGCATCTACACTGCTCTGTCCTGCGTCTCAATATGCTCTTAAAATCAACCATAAAATCTATCACCATTGTCCTGTTATTTGTGTGTTTCAGAAATCGCAAGGGCTATATGAACAATGCTACTGAATGCACACGTAGTTGCTGCCCGAAACAATAAATTTATTTATATTTGTCTGTCGTGTACTTGGGTTCACCCTTGACAGCATAATTTTTATTAATCGCATTTCACAGGCAAGATTTGAGGGTATAAGTCTACAAGTCAATCCTTGACCTTGATTTACAAACCCCAGAACAAAGAAGGTATTTGTAAGTTACTTATTATAACATACTGTTATCATCCCCAACATGTAAAACTAAACAATACATAATAGGCATTAGATATGACCGTGCTATAGTTTCCTAGTTAGAATGCTCATTGAACCAATCACATTCAAAGATAATTTCATTTGTCCCTAAGGAGTGTTAGAGACTCACTGAAACTTATTGCGTGAGGTTGGCGAGACTGGTGATTACAGACGAGAGGGAGCGTAGTAGGGGCGTAACATGGCGGTGCGTGGACGTGGATAAACCGTGTGCGAGTGAAGGTCATGCAAGGGGTTGTATTTACACAACATGTGCATAGCACATGTTATGTTGGATCACCAAGTGTGTAATAACTAGGCCATGTGAGGTACAACAGGAGTAGTCAAACATGAAGCTTCTCGAGAGTGCTAAGGAAGTTATTATTACCGATGCTTTATTTGTCAAATACTTTTTATTTATAACTGTTATGTGTATATATAACTGATCACTATACAAACAAAACATCGCATATAGCATGGATTATAACTCTTGCTTCTTGCTATATAGCACCGTGTGATCTCTATAAATCATATTCCATTTATTATTGGTACCACGCCTCTTTTATGTTTCTTCATACTCAAATGATACTACAATGAAACGCACAAAAGCACAAGGATACGTGTTTAAAGATGTATCGGATTCTGAATCTCCTTTATTTGCTCCAATATATATGAATGAATTATATCACTCAACGGTACATGCTTTAATTTTCCCTTCATTTATATTTATGCGTGTTCTTTCTTTAATCTATTTTCTTTACTTGACAAGCGAAAAATCACCATAGAAGTTATTGAAAATAGATAAATATATTTTCTCGCCGGTGTTTGGATACTTAATTAGATGATTTCAATATTTCAGTGGTAGTTCTAATATGAGTGTTGTTTTAATAAAGTACAACCCTACCTATTATCTGTAAGTAACATCCGGTTTTTATCCTTGTGTGTGTTTTAAAACAAAAAAGTATATATTTTGCGGGTTGCCATGATAGGACATTGTTATATTGTGAATTTCATTTTCACTTCCCTTGGTTTGATCGTTGATTTTATTCTTACTCTAGGGATATTAGATCTCACTCTACCAAAAACTCAGCCTCATTCCTTCATATGACCCAATCTTCCGCTCTTATTTTCATTGTTCATTTTCAGGTAATCTTTTATTACCATGTGTAAGTGAAATATATATGGATAGTTTCAATAATTTTTTTGTTTTAACTTTTTATAAAGAATAAATACTAAAACGTCATTGTTTTGTCTACTTATATTTAGGAATCCTGAAAAACATTCTAACGATTTAAATTTAATCAGCTATTAGTGTTAGTCGATGTTGATGTATAGCAACCATGCTGACCAGATTTTTAAGACTACTGAGACTGAAAGCAAATTTCATAAATAAATAAACAGTAGATAATAAAAATCTCTGTCTTTTCTAACACTTCAAGTTTTACGGTACATAGTTTTTAATCATCATCTCAGATCTTTACAACAAAGGTTTGTCACGGTCCTTAACTCTTTTTTTATTCTAGTGTGGGATATTCCTATGTGGAGTAATTTAGGAGAGTAGAAACATTTTCCATCGGCTTAGGGTTAAAGGAGAAGTTGATTGAAGGTAGGGTGTTGCGGTGGAAGGTTTCCGTGGGGTGTTATTTATATGTGTATCTGTTTTGTATAAAAATAGTGGCAAATTCCCATTTCATTTCATCCTATTGGAGGGTCTTAGGGCACATAGGAACAGATGGGGTGAATTTACATTGATGTAATTCTAGGGGACTTTGGATAGTGGCTTTATGTTTAGCTGTAAGCTGATCTAGGGTCTAAAAGGGGGCAGATATTTTTGGGAAGGAAGTGTGAGAGGATGTTTAGGATTTTGATTTTCGGGTCAGGAACAGTGTGACATGATTTTGGGAGAATGGAATAGAGAACTAGAAGTATATTTATAATTTATGGAGGAAGGTTCCGTGTTCCTCTAATTTCGTGGCGTCTAGAGTTGGGCATTGGAGATCCTCTTGTATTGGCGTGTAATCAAAAGCAAATACTCCATAGCTCGTCCCTAAGGGTCGTTTTGTCGTAATATTTTTCCTAGCTATGAGTGCATGGGTTTTATGGAATCAACTGGTCAGGTGTGTAACATTGGTAATAAGGGAAGTGGTAACTATTACCCAATATCCACTAAAGTGGAATGTGGAGCATCTGGAAGTGGCCCATACTTTAGATTAGATCAACAAACACTCTGAGAAGATGTATTTTAATCGCCTTGTATAAAGCTCAAGCCCCTCCTTTTATTCAAATATTCCTTATATTTAGGTTTTATAATTTTCGGCCCATGTGGCTTATGTTTTCACACTTACCATCGTTAACTATACCTTGTCAAGCTTAAATATAACTAGTGCTAAACATAGTACACAATATAGCTTACAAAAGTACATAGTGATGAGAATTTATTTAAATAGGTTATTATCGGTGATACTTAATTAGTTGGCTCTTCTGTTTGGATTTATTTTCCATATGCCTGAAGCTTGCATCAGGATCAGGGTAGAAGGCCTATCACGGTGGCTCAGTGAGGATGATATTTTCATCTGTTATCGCTGGGGGTGGAACGGTCGGAAAAGGGTTAGAATCTGGTCAAAGGTGTAAAGGTTCGTAATGGGTTGACTTAGGGATCTCTGCCCTAAATATGAATGAATTAATTATACAGTTCATGTTTAAGGAGTTAAGTCTCCTCTCGATGAAGATTCAGAGTGACTAGGAGTTTTAGGCTTTTCTAGACCATTGTTGATCTCATTTACGGGTTTTTCTGAATAAAGGATATCCCTGATTTCACGCTGCCAGCTCTTTCCTTCCTAGTTTTCAAGATATCAATACACATAAATCTGTGTGAAACCAATCTTTTTCCGTCAATTCCATTTTTAAAATGTTCTGTGAACTCATTTCTCTAGCTGGTAAGAAAGCGTTCGGCCTTTACCACGAAGTAAATAAGCTTGGACTTGAATCGAGTGCTGATTTACTCTATAATCGTATCAATGACTTCATTGAAAACCTAATGATAGAATTCCTTTATAGAATCTAATGGAGGAACGTTTCTTATGATTGTAACACCTAATCGACTAGGATTCCTCCTTCTTGGAAACCTCGGCTGTGCAACATCTAGTTTGATTTTGAACTTTTATCTTCCCAGAAAGATTCATACTGCATTCGGAAATTTCTAAAGAGTCTAAGCAACATAGACATTCTGAAAATAAGGTGATTTTCCTTCAAGGGCTTTGTTAACCATATCTACATGCCCGATAACTTTTCAAATCAAAGAAATCTATAAGATTAAAATAGAAAGTTTCCATTGGGTTTGGCACCAACATCAGATTTTTCTTACTTTGTTAATTTATCCATGGAGCTTTCGAGTATGTTGTAATTGGAGAGGACGGACGATAGAGATTTATATCCAACTGGCCAACGATTTGGTAAAGGGAAGGCAGATTTTATATAGTCCGTCACCAACTTTACTTTGATGGTTTTTCAAGATGTCTATCATTTTTGGAGAGTTTTGGACCAAATTGATTATGTCTTGCATTAGTTTAAGTAAGTTATGGCATATATTAATTAATTTACAATTTCTTGCACAGTATGACTCAAAGAATGAGCTATACAATGCACGAAGACATTTCTCGGTTCTTCCCTTTTCATTCTGGGCTGTAATCCATGCTATGATTGGACCGACGTAAATACATTGGCCTCTGCAGTTAGTGGCCAATAAATTTAATCTGCGAATGGCATCCAAGATATTACGGAACAGCGCCTCAGTCTTGGTATTTCATGTCTCATAGAATTACTGAAATATTTATTCTATTTAGAGATTTTCCATGACAGCTCTAGAGCGGATGGAAACTGATTGTTAAACATAAATATAATATGTCTCATCCACAACTATTGCTTCGTGTTTTGCATCAGTGATCCGAGGAGTCAAAGTACGTGTCACGTGATAGCTAATAGTCTCAAAAATTTTGTTGCACTTTCCATGGGAACACCATTAAAATAAGTCCCAATTCATCAATTTATTTAGAACTGAGCATTCTTCATAACGCAGCCTCAAAAGGTTGACAAAGTTGCTTGACTCATCAGTGTGCCCAATAATTACAAGTCCTTGGACAACCAGAAGCTTGATGGATGACAATATCTTTTTTATTACATTTCTATTCTTCTAGCATTGGAAAGTTGGCCATAAACATTCATACCAGCCTTCATGGACTCCAACTACAGTAAGATAGATTTTCGGTGGTATTTCGAGCTTTCATGTTTTTTGAATTTTTCAGGAGCTCTTTTCCAGTTTCCAGTTGATTCAACGAAAGTCTGTTCTAATATTGTTGAAAAGGAAATTAATTTTTGATTGAATACTGGGGATTTGTAGATCTTACAAAAAACAACGTCTATTCATTTTTCATTTTCCAACCACGGGTAAGTTTTCAGCTAATGAGGTTGGAAGTTTCTTTTATGAACTCTAGGTCCTTGTCATTCAATATTTTTTGGTTGAGAAGGAGGTCTACTAACAACTAATGATGTCCATACAAAAGTTTTGCCCTGTTTCTGTAAATTTGTTTTCAGACTCATTAAAGACAATAATTAACCCTCTTACAGACCCATTGCTTCATAAATAAATGTTTAATGTGCTGAATATTGGTCCCTGGAACTCTAGACTAGACCATAGAGGCAGTCATACGCAAATAAACCGTTGTAAATTATTGATATTCAACTGAACTCAACTAGTGTGAGTGAAATACGCTGGTATATATATAGATAGCCATAAGCTAATAATTAAACTGTTTGATCTTTCTAGATGCTTTCGTAAACTCTTGTGTGCAGCGTACCCTTTTACTAGCACTCCCGATGGTGAGTTCTTTTACTTCTCTTTGGCGAATTATTTTAAAATTAAACGCTCTTTTCATCCTGAGATAATTTTGGTTTAGTTTTGTCTAAACAATCTATTTTATTTATTTGTCTCGCTACTCTTAAATTAATTCTGTATTTATTTTACTTTTTATACGACCCTTTTGGGTGATCTGGGCACCCTTGGTTTTTGGGGACACATTGAATTTGAGTTTTTTAGAGTCGACTTTTATGACACAATTAATCATAAACTACCCTCAATCGCTGGCCCTCCATCTAATTTCCCAATCAACTCTACACTTGTATGCTAGCTCGGAGACAAAGTGTTGCCTTACTTTTTAACTTGTTGGTGGCAAATTAAAAAACTAAAATTGATTCTTTTTTTATTTGTTTTGAGGCTGTAATTTTGCTGTTAATGAAGAGACGCCACTCATTCAACTTTCGAAGATTTTAGCGTTGCGCATTAAAAGGAGTAAGTTTTTTTTAACACCAACTCAACAATATCTGTAACTATAAACGTTTTATAAAAAAGTGTTCTACACAAGTCTAGATTTAAATTCAGAACATTGTAAGAGAGTTCTTTCGCATATTAAGTATTTAATATGTACTGTCTGTACCAGACGTGGCTTCTAAAAATACAATCACACATTAAAACTTTCAAAAGCGTTTTGCAATATTATTGTCAAATGTTTGTACTCTATATACTTCGTGCTGGGTGAACCATTATACTCATCCAAAACAATAACACACATTTTTGACGCGAGAATACAAGATTAAAATATATTTTCTGCATTTTTCTACATATTTATTTACTCTTTCTGACCACTTAAAACTATGGAGAAAAAACTAAGTAAGTAACCAAGTAAGTAACCAATTAAGTAACATGTATTTGTTGGTGTATGATTTCCGTAAGGTGCTTAAGAATTTAAAAAAATATTATCAAACAAAACTTCTCAGGTTTATCATTAGAAACTTTGTCAAATGGAGTTTGAAGCATAATTGTGAATTCATATTATAGGTTGGCCAACTCTCAACTGCCTTTCACAAGATAATCCTGATGAGCAACAGTTACTTTTGAATGATGAATTCAACAATTTTGTTTCGGTTAGTGAGTATTTTTTATGTGGGTTTATTTCATGGAGCGTTTATATATATGGAGGGGCTATCTTGACGTGCAACTGAAGCCGACCTTGGCTCAGGGAATTTTGGGGTAAGGAGGTATGAATCAGGAGGCGCGTGGTTGCTCGCATTTCCTAGCAAACAGTCATGATTATATTATAAACCTATATGTTATATATTTAATGTACTTAATAACCCAAGAAAGAACACATTAATTATTTTAATTACCCCCTCCCAAAAAGAATTATTATATGCATGACAATTACTATTCATACAATTTACTAAAGTCATGTAAGTTACAACAAAGCTAATATGTTCTAACTTAAACATACTGTAATTTTAAGCTAATTTATTAATATTAGCAACAACAATCTAGATTTTCGGCTAGTTTGCATTTTCAGACGCTTGTTATTATCCAAATAAAAAGTAATATTTTATGTTTTTTACATAAAAATTAAACAAGTTTATTTAAAATTTACACCCTACTTACATAGAGGATCCAAAAACTCTCAACCTGGTTGTATTTTAATTCATGTGAGCGTGCGTCCCTTTTTACCCTATTCTTTCCATGTTAAACAGGAGGTTGGTTGCCATACTATGTCATACAGTGGCTCGATCCGTTTATCCGTGAGGGGGCGTGGCTACGATACCCCTTCATTGAGTTAAACCCTCATATACTTTAATCAAGCACATTAATCCCCATTAAATTTGAGTATCATTAAAGTGTTCCCACAATAATTTATCTTTGCATGGAGTCGGTGTACTTGGGGTAAGGTTTTTGCCTCGGGGCCTGAGATTCGTGGAGTCAAGCTCAGCTGGGGTGGACGTATTTTTCTTTGGCGATAAAAACCCATAGCACAACTTCTTTCAGAGGGGAAATAAAACAGTCAGTAGGTACCATGTCCGGTCACGATACCCCTTCCTTAAGTAAAGCCCTTAGATGCTTTAATCAAACACATTTATTCCTATCAGATTTAAGTATCTTTAATGTGTTCCCACAATAATTTATCATTGCATGTAGTCGGTGGTCTTGGGGTAAAGTTCTAGACTCAGGGCCTGGTATTGGTGGGTTCAAACTCACCTGAGGTCTTGAGTGATAAAAATCAGTAGCCCAATACAATTTCTGGCAGAGGGTAAGTAATACAGTCGGTAGGTACCATGTCCGATTGTGGCATGTAAGATAAACCTGGAAGGTATGTGAAAATACCTTTCACGGTAAAATCGGCAGGTACTTTAGATCTTATTCATAGAAATTATCGTGGGATGACGTAATCAGTCGGTTCAGAAAGTGCACGTTAAACATCTCAAACAAAATAAATAAAATCATTTTATGGGTAGTAAAATATCCACCATATACCTTGTTTTCATCTTAATAGGGTGAAGTCTTTTATGGAGATCTCCATCTGTGGCAAATACAATCTGGAGAGCTTGATATAAGTAAGATGTTCCAACTAACAAGGAATCAATTTTGTTTGACAGTTTTGGTGGCGTTCCTTATTTTCATTCACTTTCTGCTAGAAGTTAGGCTAATATGAAATCTACCGGCTTAAATATTAGATCCATAGTTTTACATGATAGCTACATTGAGGTTTCATCGGTTGCAAACATATATTTTGGTACCAAGGCTTTAACTCTTGCCTCTACATGAGACATTTTCAAGTAGTTTCGAAATTACTTGTTCATGGCCCCCTTTAAATTTTTTGTCATGCTTAAGTAGATATCCCAAATCTAGGTATGAGAGCTTGTTTGTTCTAATAGCACGCTCATATAATTGGCTTGAGAAAATGCGTTCATTTCTTGACTTTCCTAAACTTTATTGTTGCTCAGAGTACTTTGATGCCACTGCCAGATTTTAGATGACCAATACTACATAAGTACGACATCATGAGAGAGATATAGCCCTCCAAGTTGTACAGTGCCCTCTGAAACATTCTAATGATGCTATATTGAATATGGCTTCGACATATTTAAACCCTGATTTACATAGGAGGCTACCTTTAGGCTCTCAACATATATTATAAGTCACAAAATTTGGAATCCTAGGAATATGTCTTATTTTATTTATTAATGACAAAATTCATCTAAGAATTAGTCAAAATCTTCCAATACTTCCATATCGATTTTTGTCTAATTTATCTTTACATTATTAATTAAACGGACTAAGAAGGTAAATACATAAATTATTCCAATTTCAATTCTTCCATCCCAACCCCACACCATTGTAACAAAATAAGTTTTCAACTTTCAAATAATGGCCTCCCAATTAAAATTTGAGTGTAGCTAACCAAATTTTCCAAGCATTTTTTACCAGCTTATTTGTATCGTTCCTATGTAAAATTGAATAAGATGGAGATTAAGGTAGTGCCACAATGAGTCAATTCATGAAAGAAAGAATTTAGCTTTTTTAACATCATTATTTCCTAGAACTTTGCAAGACTCTTGGCACATAGTCATTATATTCATTCCAGTTGAGAGTTGGTGACTAAGCAGCTATGGATTCAATTAAATATAAAATGGTGACTTTTTGTAGGGCTATGACTGTTAACCATTGCCTTGAAACAGTGTCGCTTCCCGAATTATTACACGTTTTGGCACCATGTACCAACCTTTGGGCAACCATCGCTCATTTGCCTCTCTTATTATTTAAAAGTTATTGAATTTAATTAAAAATATAAAACTAAAAATACGCAAACAAAACAAATAAAGTGTGTGCCAATATATAAGACTTAAAAAAGGGTTTTTATGAGTAGAAATTCGAAAATCAAGGTTCTATGGCTCTTTACACTATAAAAGTTGAGAAATACGTGATGAGGTTGGAGGATGCAAACTACTTCTTTTAAATAACCAGCAGTCCTCACGGGCATTCAAAAACTAAAATAAATACATAAATATCAAGTAGTGGAAATAATTAAAAATAAGTTATATTTAAGGTGGTACAAAAATTGCCCAAGGTAGAAACAACATTATGAACCCAGTTAAATATTATTCAGTCCACAGATACATACAAAATGAAGGATCAACATGAAACTTACTAAAATATTATTAAGGAAACAGGGAGAGGAGTAAAAAGGCAGTTTAACTATTTTCCAACACACGTGATCAACAGGTAAAACCCAACCAGTGTTCCATTTGACTAATCTTATATTAAACATTTCACAAAAGCTTTTCTATCAGGAAGTTAGGTACATATCAATAACTCATCGGGTTCAGTAGCATTTGGCTTGCCACAGATCTATTTACTCAAGAATTACATGGATACATAGTGAACTCCACCACAAACAATGTATATATACATATTTGAACGTAGCCTACTCACGATGCCGTGTTGAAGCTTTACAATGTCAAAAATACTTTTTAATTCTCTCAGTATTATTTTTATTGACTAGAACGGGATCGATCCCAATTCAAATAATAATAATAATAATAATAATAATAATAATAATAATAATAAAACGAAGAAAAAATAATTTAACGCTTACTATACTCAGAAAATTAAAGTAAATAATTTGTGAGTATTTCTTGTTGCTTAATAAAACGATTTAAATAATTTATGGTTACAAATACGCTGAGTGAAAAGAAAAACATTCAACAACTTACAGTCTTACAAATATTAAAAACGTGGTTGCAAAGGTGATTTTTGCCCGGGAATAAAATAAAAGCTTCGGTTATTTCCGAGCAAAAATAACCTTTGCAAGAAGCTTTTATCAAATACTTTGAGTGTGTGTGTGTATATATATACACGAATTCGAAATGACCACTAACTTTTGGGCCAAAAATTTGTTACAATGATTTTAAAGCTATTTTTAAATTAACAAAAATTTAATTGATTTCTTAACCATTGAAGTTTTTATTAATTTGAAAACAGCTTATTACATTTTATATCTATCTTTTTATTTAGCTATCTTTTTTATTAAATGTTTTCAAGCGCTATTATAAAATTTTATTCAGTTCATGGGACTTTGTCTTTAGTGCTCTATCACCTTGGTTTTGTAATCTAGTGTAATCAATTAAAGAGATATTTTTATTTATTCATATTCAGGTCAAGAAGGTAGCAATCGATAATAGTAATTAGATCTCTCGTTTAATACGTAGTATTTTCAAATGTAATTTAACCAGGTTCTTTTTTAAGTGTTTTTATATTAAAATGTCGTCGGTCCTTCGTTTTAACTTGCGCAGTAAAGCAGTTGTATCAAAATATCTACTAGGAAATGTAAAGTGCCATGCAACTGCTGCAAAACCTGCTGTCAAACATGTCGAAAAAGATGAAAGAGCATCTCACTCTGGAACCAAGGAATCCGAAGCATTTGCAATGAATCTTTTCCGAGGCAATCTAAGAGGTGGCCAGGTATTCCCGTACCCTGAGGTCTTGACAGAAGAGCAGAGTGAAATGACGGCAATGTTGGTAGAATCTATGGACACATTTTTCAAGGAAGTAAATGATCCTGTTATAAACGATGCCAATGAGCAAGTGGAAAGTAAATCTTTGGAAGCACTGTGGGAACTAGGGGCATTCGCTTGTCAAATACCACAGGAGTTCAGTGGATTGGGCCTACTAAACACACAGTATGCGCGTCTTGTTGAAGTGGTTGGTAAACACGATCTGTCTGTAGGTGTAATGCTAGGTGCACACCAGTCCATTGGCTTCAAAGGCATTCTTTTGTTTGGCACGCCGGAACAGAAAGCTAAGTATCTTCCACGAGCAGCCGTGGGAAAAGAGTATGCTGCTTTCTGTCTCACTGAACCATCATCTGGGAGCGATGCTGGCTCCATCAAGAGTCGAGCAGTACTTTCTCCCGATAAAGAACATTACATCCTAAATGGAAGCAAAATATGGATCTCTAATGGAGGAATTGCAGAAATTATGACAGTTTTTGCTCAAACACCCATCATAGATCCAAAAACTGGTAACCAACGAGACCAAGTGACTGGTTTTATAGTGGAGAGAGGATTTGGTGGTGTAACAAGTGGTCCACCAGAGAAGAAATTGGGTCTCAAATCATCCAATACAACAGACATATTTTTTGAAGATGTGAAAATCCCTGTTGATAATGTTCTGGGAGGTGTTGGAGAAGGTTTCAAAGTTGCGATGAATATTTTAAATAATGGCAGATTTGGTATGGCTGCGGCTATGACTGGGACAATGCGTGCCGTGACCAAGAAAGCTGTCGAACATGCAACCACCCGCATCCAGTTTGGACGGCGCATTGACTCTTTTGGCACAATTCAGGAGAAAATTGCTAAGATGTCTCTTTTACATTATGTTGCAGAATCTATGGCATACATGATAAGTGCTAACATGGATAAGGGTTCAACAGATTTTCAGTTGGAAGCAGCTATATCAAAAGTGTTTTCATCTGAAGCAGCTTGGCATGTTTGTGATGAAGCCATTCAAATTATGGGTGGTATGGGTTATATGAAAGATTGTGGTTTAGAAAGAGTGCTTAGAGATGTTAGAATCTTTCGCATCTTCGAAGGCACAAATGACATTCTTCGTTTGTTTATTGCTCTAACAGGTATTCAGTATGCAGGCTCACATCTTAGAGAACTACAGAAGGCTTTCAAAAATCCTGCAGCCAACTTAGGCCTTATTTTTGGGGAAGCGACAAAGCGAGCCATCCGCTCCGTGGGTTTAAGCTCATCCCCCTCGCTTACTTCATTAGTTCACCCAAGCTTGGCTTCTTCATCTGCTCTTGCATCAAAGAGCTTTGTGCATTTCGGCCAGACAGTGGAAGGAATGCTAATCAAGTATGGCCGCAGTGTTGTTGATCAACAATTTTTGCTAAATCGTTTGGCTAACGCTGCCATTGATATATATACAATGATGGCTGTCCTCTCGAGAACAACTAGAGCTCTTCAATTAGACCTTCCGTCAGCCCCACATGAGCATCTTATGACTCAAACATGGTGTCAAGAGGCATCACAGCGTGCAGCTCAAAACTTAAATATGATCAGTTCAGATCAGTCTTTAAATCACTTTAACAATCTAAGTTTAATCTCTAAGAATGTGTGCGAGTATGGTGGTTTGGTACAGATAAACCCTCTAAATATCTAAAATATTATATGCCTATTCCTATTGGACTGTTAACTCATATTTTTTATAGGCCTACTTGCTGGCCCTAAGGTTTTTCAATTATGTTTTCTCAAACATTTTACACGCAAGTAAGCCAAAATTAGATCTAGGTATTTCAATTGATGTTAGCTACAAATCACTTGTAGGCTTATATTAATGATTTGAGTTTTATTGAAATTTCAAATGGTGCATTACACTAAGACAAACCTTTAACCAAATTAGAAATAGCTCACTCTTGTGCTTGCTCGACACTTGGTACTTGAAGCATCCCATACAAATGTTTCTGAAAAAAATAAATAAAAATGTTTTGGAGTTTGTATACATTACCGGCAGGGTTGTAACTGGGACTGTGGGGAAGGTCATCCACCATGGGTGCATTTTGTGTGGGTGCACAGTCAGGCTGAGGGAGTATAGTTATTTAATTTGATTTGGTGCTAAATAATAATAAAGAAAACTCACCTAATTAATAGAAGAATGTTAATGTATAGAATAAAAATATTAAAAAGAATATCAAAACATTTTTAGTACCATATTCATATTCAGTATTTTAATATGAAAATGTTAACATTTTCTATTAATATTAAGCTATCCCAAACAAAAAAATACCCTTTCAAATGTCAACATTTGCCTAATACTTTTCATTAAACTTCGGGATCCTTTAATATTAGGCCTATGTTCTACCAAAATGCTGTATTCTCAAACACGCTCACAGATCAAATTCACACTATTTTGATGCCTGGTCCTATAGATTCTTATTATATCAGACTATCTTGATCCTTCAATTATTTCTCATAAAACTATTTTAAAAACAATTACTGGTATAACTCATCACAATTTTAGTTATATACACATGAAAGGTTAGGTTAGGTTTGATTGGGATATTTTAGCTATAAATATTGTTCACCTGAAAAATATCATGTTCCAAAATATATCTGACACAATTGAAATAGCTTTTCCAGTTTTTATCAAAATGTGTGATAGTATACTTAAGTTTGTTTCGTTAGATTATGTACAAAATGTTTTTATACAAAATAATAAAACAATACCTAGGCCTATTCTTAGCTTGTTAAGTAAAAACAAAAATGGTTTTAAGTTTGCAAATGGACAATAAATCTAATTGAGGTTTTGTGTCCAGTGCCACACAATATGGCCTAGCATTATCAAGTAAATTAGGTGAAGATTTTTTTTTTCATGATATAGAATGATTTTATAATATTAATTTTGCTTTTATTGGAAATTTGCTTTTGTTGTTGTGTGTATAGATGTTAAAAAATATCAAATTTGTGATTATATGACACAGAAAAAAAGTTCTAACCCCCGGCTATCACCATTCCCATTAAATGTTCACAAGATAACAGATTTATTTTGTGGGATAAAAATTAATATTGCTTTCATTTGATTCAAAAGTGCATCACACTAATTCAAGTAGCTTTTATGTTATTGGATTTGAGCTGAACCTTTGTCATTGTATAATGTATATCATAAATATTTACAATTTTGGCTATCAAAAAGTAACATACTATGTAAATGGAGTATTGTTGAAGGGAGCCCCAGGTGGGCATGCACAGATCTGTACTTATATAACTCAATTTAATGATTATCAGAATTTGCAATTCCTTGTAGGCCTACCAAACTTTTGAGCAAGCACATTTAGTTCTAACTGAGAGTGACGCCATAGACCATTCAGCCTCTGAAGCGGGTCACATGTTAATGCTGATCATTATATAACCTGTAGTTTTATTTTCCAAAACAAAATATGTAACTACATTTTCATGAACGATAGAAAATGCCAATACAGGCAATAAAGTCATAAAATGTAAGGATCCTCATATATATGTGTATTTGTCTATATTATTGTATAGATATATTCTTGTATGTGTGTGTGTGTGTGTGTGTGTGTGTGTGCGCGCATGTGTGTGTATTTCTCTCTTTCTCTTTAAGTGAATTGTATTCAGATATTTAGTTTTGTTTAGTAAGTTTTACTTACAAATGAATTTATTTCCAGTTATGTTTATAAATGTCTATCTTCCCATACCCCTGGTAATATTTTAAAATCAAAGTTTTTCTTTGCGTCCAATAAAGACTTGAGGTAGAAAAGTGACAGACAAGTAACACACCCATAACAATGAATGTAGTTTTTAAAACAAGATTAAGCAAAAATTATTTTCATTGGTTATAAAACTTTGTAGTTTTATTAACAGAACTAGGCCACTTAAGTAGTTGAGCATTTGTATTGATTTAACATTATTTATTCATATAATTTAAAAATAACATAGTGTGTGTGTTATGAATTTTCTATTTTCTTTGCTTAAAGTTTTTCAAAAATTTGGGTTTTTATAGTTTTAATTAAAATTAATATATTATGTTTGTCATGAATTTCTTTGTTTTATTAAAGTGTGTCATATTGTTGGTAAAACACGGTTCTAATTTTTTTTAGTGTCATATTGGTTTCATTTTTAAATAGGGTTGGCTATTTTGTTTTTATTAGTAGACTTGTTAGAAAATATTTTAGGCTGATTTCTTGGTCATTTGACACATTAAAATTGATACAGTAGAGTAACCTGGCGGTCTAGGGGTAAGGTGTCAAACTTCTGTGCTGGGGGTCCAGGGTTCAATCCACGGTTCAGGTACAGATTTATCTTTTAGCCAAAACCTTCCTTCATCTCTGACAAGATGTGTATTAATCACAACTTGTGAATGTGTGGAATGCCAGTCTTCTACTGTGGTTTGGATCCCATGTTAAACTGTTGGTCCTCCATTTCATCTCACAACCACCCTACCATTACACATTAGCATAAGTGATGATAACCCAAACGGGTAGTGAGATGCGATGCTAATAATAATAATAATAATGATACATTAGTTTGACCTCCAGAGCAAGGTTGCCAAAATACGACTTGGTTGGATGCTAAAGACATAATATGATGTAAAGCAAAACAGGTTTAGGGGGTCAGAGGTCCTAACCTAAAGGATATGCATACTGAGGCTATCTTGGGAAGTATTATGAATTTAATAGATTCTTAAAACTATTTAGAAATTCTTAAATAGTAAATGAGCCCATGTAGTAAATTTTAAAATAATTGTTATTGTGTTTATAATTAAATAATACTGGTAATAATTATGACTAAGTTTATAAAAACTATAAAAATTAATATATTTGGTTAGCAATAATTAAAATATTAATTCATACAAATTGGTTCTCTAGTCATGACACATAAAGCAACTTGAAAGAAACAGTTCTGAGCTGTGGGTGAGATATTGATTAAAAATATGAGACTACTGACAACTCTGATTTATAGGCTAACAATTTTGTGGACACTACGCAATTTCATTTGTGAGTTGTGGCGATTTAAAAAGTGTTACCAGACATTATTACCCCCCTCCTCGAATTTTTAAACATCAATATCCAATTTTAATTTTCAGAAACCTTATTTTCTTAAGAACAAACAATGATATAGAGTGATAGTTTTAAATTAGGAACAAAAAAGATTAACAAAAAAAATTCAAATCTACAATGATAGTGTCAATAGGAGGAATTTTATTTAAAGGGATCTCTAACGTGTAGGCTCCTACTGTGTCCAAACATTGTAGTGGTGACAGACCTTTTTTTGTCTTTATTATTTTTGTAAAATGTCACAAATGTGCAACATGTTTTAAATGTAGTTTAGTTTATGAAGAAAACCAAGACGTGTCGATTTTGAAATTGTCCCGAGTGAGTCTTGTGTACATTCCCATTCTAGGACTTGAATCCTCTTCTTATGTTCAACTCTTCCTTTTGATAACACTAGACACTATCATACCTCGCCACTGTTTATTGTTGAATGATTCAAGCCTTTTTATATTGATTTTATAATTTTTGTGAGGTGAAGCAATATAGACACCAATTGTGGTTTGATTAATCCCTTCACAGTGAAGCGATTTCATGGGATGGATTTCACACTTTATTAAATTTTTGTTTTCAAACATAAATTTATCTGAGGAGAAAAAAATAAATTAGACAATGCCACAGCTTAGCAAAGTAGTGAAATTCATTTGATCGTTTATAAGTGGCATTAATCTTAGCAAGTAATACAAAATTATATTTATGCATCATTAAACTATAATAATTATATTGATCTTATTTTTAACAAGGTCTTTTTTATGAAAATAATATTGTGTGAGAACAATTCACTTGGAAACAAATTTTCTAAGTCAATTTCATTGTGTGTTAGTTACTAAAAAATACTATCACTTTCAAAGTTCAATGTTTTAAAAATTGCTCTACAAGTAGGAATTTAACTCTTATTTATTATTTTATTGGTTTGTTACACATTGTTATTAGAACATTTTTTGTACTTCTCATTAATATTTCTTAAATAGAGGGTCAAATCCTATATTTCTCGAATCCAAATCTTAAATTTTCCTTCAAATCTCAAATCTGGATTTAAATCCTCAAATTTTTAAGAATTCACGCTTTTAAGTTAAAATGAAAATATTTAAAATCGAATTGAAAATAAATATTTAGTGCTTGGTGCTACTGAAATATGATATTTGTTTTATCATGTTTATTATTTCATAAACAACAAAGACTTTGTTTTAGTTAATTAATTTTGTTATTACAATTTGGTCCTTTTTTTGTGATAATTTGTTATTCTCCCAACTACACAAGTCTATAATTCCTTTCATCAATTGCTTGAAATTGTTTAAGTCAAGGTTTTAATAATAATTGTATTTAAGATACTTTTTTATGACATTTTTACAAACTTAGAATATCTCAAATACCAAAGGATTCGAGGAATTGAGTCTCCTGTATTTAGTTTTAAAGAAACATTTAGACAATCCATAAACTATTTTTATTAGTTTTATATATTTATATTACAATGTAAAGGAAAATAAAAATATTTTATTTTGTTTATGACGTATTTAATTCTTTTCACTATATATTGTTCAAATATAATTTCTTCTCTTTATTACATTGTTTGATGGATATAAAATAAGCTTTATCCTACTATATTTTTACCTAGTAGCTTGGGGCCAGATATATTTAGAATTGCTTTTTTACAATATCTAATTTTTAATTATCCTTCCATGAGAATGTTGCTGCATTTAGTATTTACTAAGTTACTGCTTTCTTAAATGAGGAGTCTCATATTAAAGTTTTAAGCTGTTTAATTAAACTGAACCTTTATCATCATAAAGGCTTGACTCAAAAATACTTTCTTAGTATTAGGTATTAAAAAAATATTACTTCACTTTTAACCCCATCCTCAACCATCCCACCCTTGTCGTTTAATTATTTATAAAATTTATTTGCAGTATTTAACTTGCACTTTTTGATACAACTGATTATATCAACACACAAGAATTTCTATGAGGGAAAGCTAAAGGCCCTACCAATTTTACTGGTAAAGGTATTTTTACATACATTTCAGGATTCATTAATATGCTAAAGTTGACATGGGACCGACAGCTATACTTCCCTCGTTAAGTAAGTTGTGCTACGTTTTATCACTCAAGAAAAATTTGCTGACCCTGGCTGGGTTTGAACCCATAATCATTGGGTCTTGAGGTGATCAGACTGATAGACAAATGGATGAGAAATGTGGTAGACTATATACTTTTTAATTAAAATAGTTCAAGTTTCACTGAGATTAAAATAGGCATAGGCCTACAATTGCATGATGAGTGTATGTTCATTATGTTCATACATCTTCTGCCATGTGTGAGTTAAAAGTCATAGAGTATTTTTTTTAGAAATGTAATAAAAGAATAACCACTAATTTACCTAAGCAAAGACCACGAGGAAAAATAATATTTCCAATACTACTAAGCGGATTATTTTAAAACTATTTTTGTGTGCATGGTTTTAGTTCTATGCTCGAGCATAATATCCTTTTGATTATGTTATTAGATTAAATATAGTATTTTTTTTACTACTAAGCAATACCTAAAATAATCGCTAAATATTATAGAAACCAATGTTAATTAGTTTTCAATGCTCATTTTGCTGCAGTTGGTCACACAGCCAGTAAATTAAAATGTTTATAAAAATATTGTAAGTCATATAGTTAAATTGACCAACTAGTTAGGCCTACTTTCACTTGATAGTTAAAAAAGAAGCATGGCCTAAGTTTGATTATGATTTCAATAAAACATAAATAACAATAGTTAGTAGGCCCTAAATATTTATATTTCTTATAAAACTGGTCTTACACATGTACACATGTGCAGGGCAAGATGGGAGGGGTATTAATGCTGTGTTGCAATATCTTTACTAGCCCCCTGCATTACACTACTTCTATAACATTTTTAGCCTCCCAGCATGCTGCTGGCATTTTACTATATATAATTTTATTTTCATAAAATTTTGTCCGAATTATCTGAAGTTTGAGATATCAAGGTCAGAGTTATCGAGGGTTTACTGTATATTGGATATATATATATATATATTTATTTATCTATATTTACACACACACACATATATATATGTGAATAAATATATATGTAAATATATTTATTTATCTATATTTACATATATATATATATGTGAATAAATATATATGTAAATAAATATAAATATTAAAATATATTAGTAATAATATACTATATTAATAATAGGTTTTGTTTAAATAGTCCATCCAAAGCCCCTTGGAAATTGCATTGACCTAGAGTCAAAGGGCAGGTTATTTTTGATTATGTCTGAATATTCTTTGAAATGGACTGATGCATCTCTTAAATCACACTTGTCTAAATGGTGAATACACTTTGCCCATTATTGAACACTTTATTTAACAAGTGCATTTTAAAGGGAATACACATAATGTGAACTTGTTGAACCAAAGGAATTTGCTGTATTTTTCTTTTGAGATATTAACATACACTTTCTAAACCAACTGATTATATCATCATACAACTTATAAACTAACTTAAATCTATAACATACATAGCATCCAGCCCCCGCATTTTAATTCATCACTGTGAAAGGGGGAAACCACATTTCACCACTGAAACATTTTTTGGCCATGCCAAGAATCAAACCCAGGTAGCTTAGCCCATTTGCTATAGTCTTTATTCATTTACAAATGCTACTTGGCTAAATTTATTAATGTAACAAGAAAGTCTGTTGGAAATATATTTTTAGTTTTTTTAAATATTTATAGTAAGACTAGAAAATAATCTGCACTTTAGTCACAATATTATTGTTGAAAAAATATAAAAATAAATCTTTTGCCAAGGTAAAAACAGTTATTGGAAGTGGCCATCAGCGTTGGACTCTAATGATTGAAAAGTAGTATACACTCTATATACTTAAATGGGTGACTTAGATGAACTGTACCCACACTTGTGAGGATGGGGATGAAAAAAACCAATAAATAAAAAAACACCCAGTACACCTGACCATATTTCCAACCCCGATCTCCCTGTCATCAGCAGTCTAGTCTACTGCAAGTGTGATGTCCTATACCATGCTGGCACTGCAGAAGCTCCATGTAAATTACATTATAGTGTGTCTGAGGAAAGGAAAAAATTGAGCAAACTGTTTAATTTTACACAAATATTATAATTTTAAAGTAAAATACATATAAAAAAAAGTATAGTACATAAAGCCTTTATGAAAACACCCATTAAAATTCAAACTTTTTTTGCAGATAGTTTTTGGTATAGCAACTTAACATTTATTCATTATGATCTTGGTACATTTTTCATGCATATTTTGGTAATTCTGTTGATAATATTTGTTCTTGCCTGATATGTATTTAGTTTTTTAGTTCATATTAATAATTCAGTTAATAAAGTACTTTCAATTCGGTAAAGTTTGATGTTCGTAGAATAAACATTCCATAAACCTGAGGTTTTCACAAACATGTCAATAATGTCTTTAATTTCAATTTTATGAAGTATACCATTTCCCATGCCGAGTAAGAAAGGGTATGTCAGACGATCTTGGTTCATGATTGAATGGAGCTTTTTTTTTAACTTGATTTTTGAAAATGACCTTTCCCCACTATAGTTTTACACCATTAAGTGCTAAATATATTCTTAACAGTATTTGTACATTGGAATATGTTACTCTAAAATGTTGTTCACTGAAGATTTAATAGAATAACATTTGCTTTGAAAGAGTCTTTGTAGTTTTATTTCATATCTACAATTAGTGCTGCAAACTCTATTAGTTCATTCCTTAAAAATGTTTTGAGATAATTTCTGTAACATTGACCAGAATGGTACAGTG